>UCOL01001633.1:0-34106 GCA_900474335.1 Ormyrus nitidulus
TATCTAATGATGTTAATTAAAACCGGTAATTTTCTTTTTTAAATCAGAATTGTCAGATTAAGTTAAGACTAATACATATAATCTTAGGTGTTATCATTTCATCTAATCTTAATAAAGATTTCAACATGATTATTTCCTTTTTTAATTCTGTTAAATTCATTAATGAATTGTAAGATTTAAATTTCATTTATTCCACCGAGTGGATTTAGATTTTAATCTCTCCTGTATTTTCTAATTTTAACTTTTTATATTTTTGATAAATCAAATTTGCATATCGATAACGATTTTTAATCGATGTCTTATTATTTTGCATGCCAGCGTTATACATTCCTACGGATTGCCAGTTTTTTCCAAACCTGACAAAATTGCGATTTAAAATCATGGCCCCAATATGAATATTCAGACATGGATTATTTACTAATTTATTTTCTGTTAATGACGGATATTCTTTTTTAATTGATTTAAATGTTTTTGTGTTAATTTGCATAATGCCTAAATCAAGGGATCCATCTTTATTTTTGTTTTTGGATTGAAATTAGATTCCTGCCATGCAATTGCTCTTAAATAATCGGGGTCGAGATGATAATAACTTCCAGCTTTATCAAAACAATCGGCAAAAGCTAATTTTGAGATAACAAGACACAATAGCCACATTAAATTTTTAATTTTCATCACCCATCTCTTTTAATTAAAAACATCACAATTCGGCATATTGTCGCCCTGATAAAGCAAAAAGATTTTCTAAAGATATTCCAATAAAGACTATCAATATTATCTCACTAAATCCGCTTTTTCCACCACTAACTTACACACACACAAAAAATAAATTTTGAATAATTTTATATTTTATTTCAGTGACTTATAATTAATATGATTTTTTCTTAATCTAAAAAAAAGATTTCAAAAAGAAACTTATAAGCAAATTGTAAAATTCTCACTAGAAAGCTAAAAATTCTCATTTTAAGAGATTGATAATAATATAAAATAAAAGAAAGTTATAATTTTCTTTTAAGCAGTTTTATAATTACAATTATAAGGGAATTTATACGGAATTTTAGCAAAAAAAATTTAAAAATTGCTGGTTAGCAAGCTATAAATTATTTTCTAAATGTAAATGAATGTAACAAAATGTAAGGTGTAAAATGGAAAGTCAAAAAAATTACCCAATGACATTAAGAGTGCCTTTTTCCATTTTGGAATTTATTGATGAAACGATAGAAAAAAAATTGCAGGATGGAGAGAACAAATCAACAGCAAATCGAACCGCCGTAGCATTGGAAATGTTAAAAATAGGGGCGAGGGTTTTAAAGAAGAAAAATGAGCAAGGTAGTGATCAGGATATCACATTTGATGAAAAGTTAGCTTTAATTGCCGATGCGGTTCTTAAATCAAAATTACAAATTGAATCAATGTTTGAATTATCGTTTAAAAATCCAAAGGAGATTGATAGTAATACTATAAATCAATTTGGTTATGAGGCAGTAAATAATAAAATAAAGGAAGTTGATTATAAAATCAGTCATTTCTTTAAACAAAAATAAATAACGCTTTTTTATTAAAAAGCCCCTGAAATTAGGGGCTTTAAAAGTTATTTTTTGTGCTCAATAACTTCTGGTTGAGAAGTTTGACCAATAGCGATTTTTTGTGGTTTTTCTTCTTCCGGTATTTCGTAATTAAAGGTTAATGTTAGCAATCCATCGGCTAAGTTGGCATTTTGTATTTTTATTCGATGGTCAAGGTCGAAACTCATCGAAAAGCTTTTTTTCTCAATACCTTTATGTAGCCATTTTTCTGTTTTGCTATTATCGTTACTTTCTTCTTTCTCCGTTTCACTTCTTCCGCTGATGGTCAGCTTATTATTAAGCACGGATATATCTAACTCGTGTTGTTTATAACCAGGAACCGCTACTGTGAGTTCCAGATTTTCTTTATCTTTTTGGTATAAATTGTAAGTAGGCATGTCTGACAACGGTTTTTCGCCGGTTATTCGGCTAAATAATTTATCCATTTGCGTAAATCTATCAGATAACAGGTTATCACTTAGCATAGGAATAAGAGAAAAAGAACGATAAGCCATATTGTCCTCCTTTTTGCGCTTATTGATTCGTATATTACCTTGTTCTGTTATAATGCTAAATGGGGGTAACCTTATTTATTTTCAAGGGGATTCTATAGTTAATGAAACCACTAAATATAACAAAATTGCAAATATGTGGATTATCTCAGTCAATATTAATATCACGCATATTGCAATGGATAATTAGTTTCAGTTTATTATTGTTAGCTGTTATTTTGATTATTTTTTTGATGAAAGAAACGTTTACTTTAGCTTTACTATTATTCAGGGCAGCCAATCCGGCCCAGACTTATCTTTTGCTTGAAGGGATCGTTAATTATTTTCTTTATTTTGAATTTATCGCATTAATAATTAAATATTTTAATTCTTTGTATCATTTTCCTTTACAATATTTTGTCTATATCGGTGTTACTGCTATCATTCGATTAATTATCGTAGAACATAAAGATTCATTTTCTGTATTGATTTATGCAATTTCGATATTATTTATGGTCTTAGCCTTGTATTTAGCTAACGCAAAACGTCTCGTAGAATAAATAAACTATTGATTAAAACGATAAAGTATGGCTTAATTAAATCTCTCTCTGGAGATTAACAATCTCTTTTTATTAGTAAAAAATTTTAAGTAATTCAAAATTTAGCGATATCAATACCTCTCTTCATTAATGAGTTCCTTCGGATTAAATACCATTAGTAAAATTATGTTAATCTTTGAGATTTTTGATTAATTAACAAAATTAAGGAACTTATATGTCAAGCATCAATACAGGTATTGTTAAGTGGTTTAACGCGGACAAAGGTTTTGGATTTATTTCACCTAAAAACGGCAGTCAAGATGTGTTTGTTCATTATTCTGCGATTCAGGGTAATGACTATAAAACGCTCTATGAAGGGCAAGAAGTAAACTTCTCAGTCGAAAGTGGCCATAAAGGACCTTCGGCAACTAATGTAATAGCCTTATCGTAGGATTGAATTCATTGATATTATCGCGTGGTCATCTTTGTTCTACTCGATAATTTCATTTAGTTAATAACAAATATCTTTTTGCCACTTTCACCTATTAAACTTCCATTACCGCCATTAACATCAAAATGGTAGACCAAGCCTTTATCTGTTAATTTTTGTTCTCGTAATCTTATTATTTTTACAACTTCTTCGTTGTAGAAAACGGACATACCCGGTTGGAGTCTTCGAAATGTTGTTCTGTGTTTGTTGGGTTGGATCATGATAATTTCCTCTTTGTTCTCAAACGAAAAATAGAAATATCAGAAAAATTCTTATGTTGTCTTATTGAAGAAAAGGGAATATGCTTTTGTACTGCTATATATTCCCTTTGGGTGTTTCCCTGGTGTTGGAAAATTTAAGTAAAAATAATTTATTATTAACAAATAGATTTGGATTTTTATTAAATTAAGGTCGCTCCACATTTAATTGGATTAATTATAGAAAATAATAGGCTTTGAACATCCGTAGAAATATTGGTTGAATTATTTTTTAATAAAAATTAAAATTTAAAAACGTAGTTTTTATCTGAATTTTTTTAAACTAATATTAGTTATCCAGTAAACTGCACTAGCGAATAATAAAGAATTTAACGAAGGAATTCCCCAATCAATTGTAAAGCCAATACCACCACCTAATAACCATGCAAAAATACCTGACCAATTAATTGGAATTGTTGATTCTGGTAGTTTTCCTATTTTTCTACTTACCTTAAGTGAGGCTCTATTTGTTTTTAAAATGTAGTAATCTACCATCATGATACCTGCAATAGGTGGGAAAACGATACCAAGTAAAACAAGAAAACTAACAAATTGTTTCATTATTCCAATGACAGAAAGCAATGTACCTGTTACTCCTAATAAAAGCGTAATAACTTTATAAGAGTATTTATTGTTGAAAATTGTTTCGATAATATTTATTACTGCAAGAGATGAAGAATAAAGGGCGGTATCATTTACTTTTACGGCAGAAAGAATGACAGATATTAGTCCTAACCATCCTGCACTCTGAGTCATTATCGTCACAACATCCGCAGTATTCAATGCATGGGCAACCAGTATGGCAATGCCATTGACAATGAATTCACCTATAATATAAGAAATTGTTATCATCCAAAAAACGTGACGACCATTTTTGCAGTATCTTGTAATGTCAGGCGTAATTAATGCACCGACTATTGCTCCCCCTGCTACCATTGTCGCTCCTGCACCAATCGTCATAGATTGGCCTTGGGGCAAAGATAGAATGAGATCGACCATATTATTTCCCCTTAGGGTATCAAAAAACATCCATGCCATCACAAGGGAAAAAATCGGTAATGCTAATTTTGCAGTCCAACTCAAACCGATAAAACCCATCACAACAAGTAGGGTAAGCAAACATCCTGATATTAATGCGGCAATTTCAAAACTGATTTTTTCGTTTAATCCATAGACAATTCCTTCAGCCAAAATAGAATTTTGAACGCCAAACCAACCCAGACAACTAATAACAATTGCCATTCCAACTAGCGCTGAACCATAACGACCAAATCCGCACCATCTTGCTAACAGTGAGGTCGATAATCCTTCTTTTGTACCTGCAAAACCAACTCCAAAACTCACCACTTGTAACAGCAGACTTCCCAAAAAAGTCGCTAACATGGCTTGGGTAAATGTCATTGAATTTCCAAGAGTTGCACCTAACATAAATTGCGCTAACGCAGTAGTCATCCCTGTTCTAACCAAGGCTGTTGTCATTAAGCTAACTCTTTCTGTTTGGGGTACTCGACTAAACGTATGGTTTTTGTCGTCCATGTTGTATATCCTTTTATCAATATAAATAAATGAATAGGTTATCTTAATGTTAAAGATAGCATTGTCCCAAATTAGTACCATTTTAGGTAATAAAGAAAGGAATCTTTTTCATATTAAATCCTTATGTCAAAAAGCCGCCGATAATAAGGCGAATTTTATTTGTTTTCCAGAAATGGCTACCACAGGTTATACCCCAGATTTACTTGGCACGAAACTGTGGTCGCTGAGTGAAGCACGAGGTGGTGAAACAGACGTATTATTTAGTCAGTTGGCCAATGAACTTAATTTGATTATTGTATGTGGATTTGTGGAGCGCGGAGAAAGAGTTGGCCAAATTTATGATTCTGCTGGGATTTGGGTGCCTGGATATGATAGTTGGCGACACGTACATAGAAAAATTCATTTATGGGGCGACGAGAAAAAATGGTTTACCGAGGGTAATCATTGTCAAGTCATTGAAACGCCTTTCTGTCGAATTGGGGTCATGATTTGTTATGATATTGGATTTCCAGAAGTTGCTCGTATCTTTGCCATGAATAATGTTGATATTTTATTTGTACCTGCGGCATGGCCTGAATATGCCACTAATATATGGGATATTAATTGTGCTGCTCGTGCCCTGGAAAATGGTATTCATTTGGTCGCAGTGAATCATTGGGGTAAGGAAGATCAGGATCTACTTTTTGGTGGCAGTCAAATCATTTCTCCAGAAGGAGATCGAATTATAAGAGCATCAGAAAATCGAGAAGATCTTGTGTTTGGGTATATTGATTTTTCATTGCAGGCCAAAACTAGGTTGACACTTCCTTATCTGAAAGATATGAGAGTAAAATTTTATAAGGATAATTTTAAGGAATAAAATCTCACTGAAATAATTTTAGTCATTGATAACGATAACGCCTTTCCGTAATAAATTCTCTGGGATGTGTTTGTTCAGTCCCATTGACTTACAATATTCGACAAATTGATTTACTGAGTGGACATCGGCTTTTTGATAAATAATATTTAAGTGATGTTCTATCGTTCTGGGCGCAATATTTAATTGTCTCGCAATTTCTTTGCAACTAAATCGTTGTTGGGCAAAAAAAATCACATCTAACTCTCTTTTTGTAAAAAGTGAAATAGGCGGATTGGTTGAGAGTAATCTAGGTGAGTTTTCAAAGAAACTGTCATAGATATGTAAGTTTTGTACATCTAATCCTTGACAGATTACGCCTATGCATTGTTCTTTTTCATCATAAAAGGGCGATTTTTTGCAAAAATGAGGTTGAAGTCTTTTGTCTTTGCCATATATGTGTGTTTCTATTTCAATGATTGTTTTTTCCTCATCAATGATAATCTTATCATTTTTTTTGAATTCTTCTGCTAATTCGGCACCAGGGTGTGGAAGTTCGTTATCTAAACAGCCTAGATAATTAAAACCCAACGGGATACCATAATATTGTAGCGCTGCTTTATTGATAAATAAATATCTAGAATCCCGATCTTTTATCGACCATGGATCGTTACTCTTTTCTAGAAATAGAAAGAGTTGTTGTTCAATTGCATTATGTTTTTTTTTCATGTCCATAAATTAAATGTTCACTTTACGTCTAAAAAAGACATGGGTGATTCTGGTGTGGAGATAAACTAATAATATGAAGTATAACTTTCTATTGATGGAACGGTACGAAAAGACATTTTTAACGGTATGCCCCATGAATCCTCTTTTCTGTTACCAAGAAAAAGAGCCACCGATATTAGATAGGATTTGGTGGCAGACTGAACAGGGTTAGCAATACCGGACAAAGTGAACGGCGAGCCTTTCGGCTCCCCCATCCAGCCCACCATTAATGAGATGTGCGAAGGATGCCGGTATAAAATATAATATATATTCCATACCGGACTTTGTCTGCGGGTTGCTAATCCCGATCCCTTGTGTACAGAGATATTATTACTTTACTTATATTTTCGTCTATCGTCAATAACACAGAATCTTAATTAAATTAATATGTTACATCATGTTATCTCTTAATCTCCATACTCCTTCTCTTTGATTTTTGAGTTTTTCTCTTCTTCATGATGATATGAAATATTCATTTCATCGTTTTCTTTTTCCAGTTTTAGTGGTTCTTCTTCGAGTTGAAGATCGGGTATTTTCTCATCATCATGCAGTAGTGCCGATTCTAATGTTATGTCCGGCTTATTATTAACTTTTTCTGCCTCAATATCTTGCGATAAACTCTCAGGGATTTCATTTTTAGGGATGTTATCCAGTTCAATCACAATCGAATGGTCTTTGGTATCATTTTTTAAGGCTTCATCAAATTGTGACAGTGAATAAAGATTAATGCTGTTCTCGTCATTGCCTTTGTTCAGCACAATATAGATACCATCAGATGCACCTTTGTAAGTAGCTTCTTCGAAGTCTGTTTTCCCTGTATAAACGCCAACCGGAATATGAAGATTTCCTCGCTGAATGCCGTGTTCGTTGTTGACAGGTAATAATAATTCTGGTCGGTCATAGTGTGAGAATCTGGCGATTTCAACCAGGGTTTGGTCGATTTTTTGCGCTAATTTGGTGTTGCCTACTTCTTTGCTGTTATCCCAAATTCTGATTTCATTTCTAGCCAGTTGGTCTTCCTGTTTGTTCAGGATGTCATGCGCGGTTAATCTGTCACCGGAATTTTTTGTCAGGTTTTTCATCCAGGTATCCCCATCCCGTAAATAAAGCTGAACGTGCGCTTTTGCGCGGGATAATTCCACATAGGTATTATCCATTGCCGCTATGGTACGCGCGCTTTCATAGACGATGACATACGGATAAGAAGCGCCTTGTGAAGCATAGCTTGTGATGGCATAGGTGTAATCCAGATGTCTATCAGCGTATTCCTTTTGGGGTTGATAGGTGACGAGCTTGCTGTTTAACTCAATATAGAGCTTATCGTCCTCAATCCGCTTTATCATGCCCCTGTCGTTATTGGCAATATTGCGGTCTTTATCGGTTGTGGTGAGGCGGATTTTTTCACCCTCTGAGACTTCAATGGTTTTATCTTCAAAAAGTGCGACGACGGCAGGATTCACTTCAAGCGGCGACAGGTATTTCTCCTGATTATTTTCCCGATTTATCAGACTAACAATGCCTTCTTTTGAAACCTCTGTTATCTCAAAATAGTGTTGATTGATTTTTGCGACGTTACCCAACTGGTTTTGCCAAAATTGGGTATCTTTTAAATCCGCTTCCTGATGGTTAATGCGTTGTAAAACAGGGATATGGGCTGATTTACCCAGCATTTCTTTACTTTGCATCACGGCATGGATACTTCGATTTAAAAAAGTCCGGTCAGCATTAAGGGGCGTGATAATTACGGTGTTATCGCGGGCTTCTTTCGTTCTACCTACAAAATCATTCACAATCATTCTGTCAAGGTCGATATGATCTTCGTTATTTCGTCCTTTGCTGAAAGAACCAAAGGTGTTGATGATTGAGCTTTCAGGGATAAAAGCACCTCTATTTCTTGCTACTCGGTCAGGAGAAACCTGACGAATAATATCCAGTGATTTTTGTGTTTTTCCGGCAATGATTGCCTCAATAGCGGGTTTTAATTCGGGGGTTTGTCTGACGATTTCGTCCATCACCACTTTATCGGCGGCACTTCGTTGCCAGGCGAGGGCAAAAGGGGCGCCTCGCTCGAAGGCTTTTAGCTGTTTTGCATCCCCTGAGAGGACGACTCTCCCTGCATTATCCGTGATGTTAACCAGTAATTCAGCCAGGGTTTTATTACCAATCATCGAGCTTTCATCAATCACAAACAGGGTATTTTTATACGATGTTTTTAGGTTATTCTGGTGCTTTTCCATCAGAAAGCTGGCGATGGTTTGAGATTTTATTCCCGCGGCCTGTAATTCATTGACGGCTTTATGGGTGGGTGCGAGGCCTATGATATTCACATCGGGTCGATTATCGTTAAGGGCTTGTGCTACTGTTTTAAATTGGGTGGTTTTCCCGACACCGGCATAGCCTTGTATCATGATTGTCTGGTCTTTTGAGGTTAAAACGAGTTCGGCGGCTTTTTGTTGGCCTTGGGTTAATCCGGTAAAATGTAGTTTTTCGTTATTTTGGATTAACGGCAATTGACTGTTTTTGCCCTGTAAAATTTGCGAGAGTATTTTTACTTCGTTATCAAAATCTTCTTTGCGAATAAAGCGACCATAAAACTCGTGCGTTGTTTCATCCACGCATTTCACTTCGCCTTTTTTTATCCTTTCTTTAAAGGCTTTTAGGCAATCCTCAAACGAGAAATCACTGGATTTTGCTGCATCCGCAACGACATCTATACTATTAAAGACTATATTTGACTTCGTCCGCCGGTCAATGGCGATGTTTAGCTGTTTCTGGATATCAGGGGTGACATTATGTTTTGCGACATCGGCGGCTTTTATGAATGATTCATTGCCTTGTTGGATATCAGCGAGCACGGTGGTGCTAATTTCACTTTGTTGTAACCGTTTTTGGATGCTATCGCTATCCAAACCGGTTATGCCGATAATATTCTTTCCACTGTGCCTTATCTGATTGATGGTTGAATTATTGACCTCTTTTTCGTTAAACACCGCAATCACGGTTTGATTCTTATTAAGACTGTTTCCAAATGCTTCACAGTAGTGGTATTCGAGTTTGCAATCGGCTTTTGGGGTGAATGACGCTTTTTTGCCGTATTCATCTTCCATGATGATTTTATCGGCAAATAAAAAATTGCCTTTTTTTAACTCCGTCACCGTAAAGGTTTTGCCCGCCTGGATATTTTGGCCAAACACACCGGTTGATTTGACGCTATCACCTTCTCGCAGTTCTATCTCTTGCACCTTGAAAAGACGGTAGTGACTATCGATTTTATTAATTGAAAGTGCAGACGTGTTGCCGAATCGGTCTTGTAACAGGAGTTTATTACTTTGTTTGCTAATACTTTTTATCTGATACTGCTGCCGTTCATTTTCTGTGGTGCGCTCAAGTATCATGCCGATGTTATAGGTGCTACGCTGATTGCGGTTAGCGGCATCTAAAAATATCGATTTTTTGGTGGTCACTACCATCTTATTTTCGGACAGCAATCCTTTTTCGATTAAAATATCACGGGTTTTGGCTGTTATCGCTTCTTTTGTTGGGTTATTCCCTGCCTGAATAATGACCTCTTTATTTAAAGCATAAAGGTTAGCAAAATGATTAGCGGCGGTCTGTATTCTGTTCGTTTTGTCCTGTTCAGGGATAAAATAGAGGTGTTTATCGGCATTGGATTCAAAAGCGTTAATCGGTTCGGTGCCGAGAGCTCTTGCGATTTCACTGGTCAGTCCTTTGTTTTTACGGCTGGCGCTATCCAATGCAATAATCGTGTCGCCCTCGGCATAGGAACGACTGAGTAATGCGGCGACTTTGTTAAGGGGTAAATGCTCAGACTGGTAAATCCCGATTAATTGCCGTTTGTGGTTATTTTTCTGGGTGTCATTGAAATAGTCATCAATGCTGATGGTTTTTACTTTCTTATTGACATGCTCTTGTAATTTATCGCTGATTTTTTTATTGGGCGTAATAATCACGGTATTTAACTTATTTTCTTTGGCAAGGGTGTGGATTTCGTCGATAACCCGAATCTCATGCGCAAACCCACCTTTAAGATTAACCAGATTAAACCTGACATTGTTTTGGGTAATATTTTTTGCTAACGCGCTTTCTTGTGTTGCTGTTAATTCATGTTTACTGTACCGCAACTGATGAATGAGTGTGCTGACCTCATTTTCCTGTTTAAGATGGTTTTCTGTGGTTAATAGCGTGCTTTCTGAATTAAGTGGCACCAGATTTCCCTGTTTAATCTCCTTGTTAATTGCTTTTCTTAACGTTTCTAATACTGACTCTTGGCAGGGAAGGCGATTAATGACATGGGTTAATAATACATCATAGGAAAATCGGGTGGTTTTATCTGACAGTACCTTAATGGATTGTGAGATGGCCTCTTTAAGGTTAACCATAGGCGTAGATGGGTTGAGGTTTTCTGCTTTTTTCACGTTATCCGCTGAATATCCTGTCTTCGCCAGCTTTGCTTGCCATTCTTTATGCAGTGTTTCAACATTGGTAAAGGTTTTTGCCTTACGGGTCACTAACACGGCGGCACTTTTTTGTTTAGCGGAAGCGGATTCGCCTACCGCCTCGACAACCTCTTTGTGCCTGGATGAAAAGGGTTCGGTCGGTACGCCTTCTATTTCCCATAAGCCATTTTTTCCGGTTGAAATAAACGAATAACCCTGTTTCTGCAAACTTTCTTTTAGGTGCTGGCGATAAATAGCGCCAAAAGTAACCTGTAAATCGTTAATTATTTCGCTAAATCCACTGCGGTTAATCGTATCTGATGACAGTGCTTTCCACCCCTTTTTATCTGACCAGGTGGCATTCATTAATAATGCATGTGTGTGTAAATTAGGGTCGAGATTGCGATTAGTCGTGTGAAGAAAAAGCGCAGTAATCGTATTGCCAGTCATTTCAGTTTGCGTTACCCCTTTTGTCATTGAACGGGTTGAGCTTACGCTTTCAATCTCTTTAAGGGCTGACACAACCGCCTTTTTATGTGCGTCAAGTACCGCAGTGTTGCCTTCAACCAGGGCTAATACCGACACACTTTTAGGGGCAGAGAACGTTAAGTCATAGCCTGGTCGATGCTGATTTTTACCGGCTTTATTAAAGGTTAACTGTGTGCCATCCGGTAGTTTCCCTTCCAGCACCTGTTCAAAGGTATTTCTATCCACCGTGCCGGTTAATCCTAACCTTTGTGCGCCTTTACCAAACCACCCAATGCCTTCTTCACCGACAAAGTAATAGTTATCCTTTTCTTCATAATAGTTGGCACTGGTAGCTGCACCACCACTGGTGAGATTTTTAACCGAGAGCATAGGCTAAATCTCCTTCTCGGTGGTTTGGTTTTTTCTTAAGTTGATATTGGTCTCTTGTGCGTTTTCAATAACATCATTGTTTTTAACAACAGAAACGGATTCAGTCGCCTTGACACCACCATAGTTAACGGTCTCAATATAATGCGCGGGTTCAGTGGGGGTTATTTCCATCGTTTGCGGGTTGTTGGTCTGGTTTTGATTGTTTTGGTCTGATTGCGTGCGCCGACCGGTGACCAATTTATCCACTTTATTTTCAATCCCCGATTTATTGAGTTCCTGCTCAATCTGATTATCAAAAATGGCGGAGACATCGCGCTCAATTTTCCCTGCGGCAATCGTTTTATATTGCTTGTGTTGCAGGGTGAGTTTAACAATCGGCACATCACCAAGCAGTGAAACAAAACACTGCAAATCATCCAGATTCTGAATATCCGAGAAGCTGACAATTTTTTCGCGGGTATCTTCTTTGGAGAAGTTGACGCCATCACGAATGGTATCGACCCCATAACTATACTGGTCGCGGAATTTCAGCAACCGGGTTTCGCCCAGTTCTTTTTGTACCCATTCCGCGACACTGCCACTGGGGGCACGAAAATACAAGGTGGTATTGACTAAATCCCAAATCGCCCGCGCCTCCTGAGCGCCATAGTTCGCTTCCAGTTGCGAGAAGTTTTGAATGCCGATGAGGGTTGCACCACCAAACTTACGCGCTTCGGAAAGGTAATCCAGAATAACGGGCAGTTTATGAAGACTAGGCAACTCATCCAACACTGTCCAAATACGCCGTTCTCTGCTTGGGGGTAATGCCAGCACGGATTGCATGGTGATATTGAGCCAGGTGCTGATTAACGGCTTTAAGGCAGCATGCAAACGACCATCGCTGGAAATAAAAATCCAGGCATCTTCATCGGCATTTTGCACCCATTCCCGAATGGAAAAAGGCGGTTTACCTTCTTTTTCCAATCCCTGACAGTAGCGCAACGCTTTCACATAAGCACTTAACACGGTACGAATGGTCATGGCGGTTTTTTCAATGCTCCCATCGACTAAATTAGCCGCATCGGTGCCTTGTACAAAATCATGCAACTCGGTGAGGGAAATCGACAATAACCGCTGCAATAATTTTTTAATCGAGCGGTCAGGGTGTGAGCGCATATGCTCTGCGGTCGCCACAAACAACAGGCGAGCAGACATGAGCCAGAACGGGTCACCACTTTTGGCATCGGGGAATAAGGGCAGCGCAAAGGTTTCAAAATCGGCGCGGTCTTGACACTCTCGCCATAAATCCCAGTTCGGGCAACGGGCATCCATTGGGTTTAAGATGATATCTTTGCCTTCCCGATAAAAAAGCGGGATAAAGTTATTGCCTTTATCATAAATAATGGCTCTTTTTCCCTGTTTTCTTACCTGGCTCAACAGGTCATTAATGGCGGTGCTTTTTCCTGTCCCTACGGTGCCATGTAAGCCAAAGTTTTGCTGTTCACTGTTTTCAACCAGGTGCAAATCGCCAATCTTAAGTAGTGAGAGTTTACCTTTGGCTTTTAAAAAGCGATTAATCTCTTTTACCGAACTGGCCAGATAGCGACCACCAATAATCTCATTTTTTCGCTGCTGCGCGCCTTTTTTACCTAACCACCAGAACACCGCCACAATCAGGCCAACAAAGGTAAAGGAAGCGACTCCCCACGCCAAAAATGCGGCTTCTTTCAATAACACATAGCAATAAATAAAATACCGGTCGAAGCGTACCTCTCGGGCGGTTTTTTCAAATTCAACCACCTGACCGGTTCGGGGATTTAACCAATGAAAAGTAAAGGGACGCCCTTCGCTGGTGCCAATCGCTTCCTGTAACGGGATGACCAGTTTGTCTATTGCCCAGTAAGACAACCCGTGTATCATCTTCTCAAGCGGGATTTGAAAGGCAATGGTGGCAAAAAAGACAAGAATAGTGACCAGAATTACCCAGAACGCCACGATATTGGCTATCTGCATAAACATCGCCACCATGTATTTAATTACCTGACCACCCTGGGTCATGTTTCTGGCATCAAGACTCATGATTACGGTTCCTTAGCAACAGGAAGCCCAATTTTCTATTAAGGAAGTTTTATTTATTGGGCTTTTTAAAGACGGGAAAAAATTAAAGAATATTAGCGATGCTTTTGGCTAACTGGTTTTCCAGTTCCGGTTTCGCTTCTTCAAATTTCAGATTGACCTTATTGGCATTGGACACAATCCGCGTCTGGTATTTATGGCGATTGGTGGTTTCGGTGCTGGTCTGAAGTTTAGCGCCGGAGGTGCCCTGTTTTAAGTGAGCGGTATCATTTACCGTCACATTGGTACCGTTGCTTAAGGCGCTAATTTGCAAGTCCGTTATCATGGTGTAATTCACATCTTCCACCATGGCATCGACCGCGGCTCCAACCAGCCCTGCGGCTAATCCAACACCTAATGCGCCGCCGGTGGAATCGACATTATAAGCCATGGCACTTGCGCCCACTGCTGCGCCAAGGGCAGCCCCTTCATAACCTTGCGATAAAAAGCGTTGGGCATCTCTTAAATCCATCTTATCGGCCTTTAACACATTGGCCTGTATCCAGTAATAGGCGGTATTCGGATTATTCACCACGGTATAGCCTTTTGCTTCCACGGATTTTCTAATCAAGCTCGCTAAATCCGACATATCTTTGTCAGAAGTATTTTTAATTTGCAGATAAACGGTTTTTTGTGAAGCCGGATCTAACCAGATAGTTTCACTCATCTGGGTTTTGACTTCGAGGTTGCGTTTTTTTACTGCCGTACTCACTGCGCTACAGCCGGTCAGGGCTAATGAACTGGAAATTAAACTTACCAGAACTAAACGCTTAAATGTTGATGCCATTTTTTAAAAACTCCATGTTAAAGGTATAATGAATTACTTGAACAGTATCCTGTTCAAGTAAAAGGGTAATAAAGACGGTTATATCTGAGAATTAACTATCACGACGGCTATAGTCATCATGATCAAAACTGGAATAGCTGCTGTATGAATCATCAAAGGATGAGAAATCATGGCTACTTGTGCCATACATATTCCCTGCTGAATCTACATATCCACACATTGGTAATCCTGTGGCTGGATTCGTATCTGCAGAAAAAACATCATGATTGAGAGACCAATTATCAGTATTTGTTTCCATTCGACTACTGAAACTGTCGTCATCAAAAGTTTGATAGTGCATTACAGTACTGTCATCTTCTAAATTTTGTGGATCAAAATTAGAAAACTGATTGGATGAGTTAAAATTGCTATTAGGCACACCGGATAAATGCGGAAAGGCAATTGCAGAGGTGAATAAAAAGTTAATTCCCGCTGAAATTATAATCGCGAAGTAAACGATTTCTGAAAATTCATAGCCTTCAAGAAGTTCTCTGACTAACGTGAAAATATTTCCGATAATAAACGCCGAAATAACGAGGGATTTATAAGTTTTTGGGGTGTTGCGCCAGTTTTTTGAAAAAAAACAGCATAAAGCCCCTATATTGATGACGCTCATGGCGACCATAGAGGAGGTTTGTTTAAAATAAAACAAAAATAACACTTCAAGGATCACCATCATAATAACAAATGATAAGAATTTCATTGTGATTTTCCTCCTTTATCCTCGTACCTTTTAAGATTAGTCGATTTTTCCTTATTTATCGCCTTTTCATTAGCCATTATTCTATCCTGCGTGGGTGCCACATTATGCCCAAAATCGGTTTTTTCTGCCTGTATCGCTTTTGCATATTCACCGGTATTTGCCTCGGCGGATTCAAGTAGGCTGACTTTATTGCTTTCACCCGTTTCTGGGTTAACAATGGTCTGGTGTTGTCGAATTTGGCCTTTATTGGCTTGCGTTTCCAATTGCCCCACATTTTGATTAAAACCGTTTGGATTATATTGACTGGCATCATGTGGGACTTGCATGCCCTGATAATGACTGGCGACTACTGTTTGACTGGCAAAATGATTATGGCGGATATCCTCGGCAATCCTGTCGCTAAACTCACTTACCAGCGCTTCACGCTGTGCTCTAACCTCTGGTGACCCACTGTCGGTTAACACATGACTCGCCTCTGATTGCCCTAAGCGTTGATAAGCAAACTGGGTAAATTCCTGCTCCAGGCGGTGCGAAGCACTTAGGCGTTCTGTTTCCGTTAAATTGGCTTGCTCCGATATGCGCTGCTCTTTGGTTTGACTTGCGGTAAATCCTGCAAAGTTTTCGCTGGTATTTTGCAGAGAGGCTCTTAGATCTCTGACTAAAGAACGGGTTTCCGAATTAGAGATGCGACTAATTTCATCGTCTGTCATATTCTTAATAACGGTTGCTGACTGACTCGATGCGAAATCTTTTGCCACTTGCATATCTTCGCTGGTTTTGTTGCTTTTTGACGCAGAGTCTGTATTAGTGTCTCGCCATTCATGATTGTACCTTGCGTTAGCATCTAATTCCGCGCTCGCTTTTGCGTTTGATGATCCCTTGCTAACACTCAGGCTTCCTTTTGCCCCAAATCCAAAACCGGCAACATCGGTACTATCGGTTGAAGTTCTATCCTCTCTGGATGTACTGTTATTGGAAGACATGGCTTCTTTTGCGTATTGGGATTGTCGTTGAACATCTTCAATCGCTTGGCGTTGTTCACTGGATAATTTGCTGTCTTGCGATCCCTGCTTGCTAAACTGATTACTGAGTGCGGTTGAAATATTATAGGTATCATTAATGGCACTTTTTAAGCCCTGATGGTAACTTTCACTTTCTTGATGTTGGCTACTTAACGCTTTACTAAAGCTGGTATCGAGCATCGAACTGGTGTCCAGACTAAACGGCAGTTTCGAGATGGCTTGCGTGGTATCAACAATATGCTGACCACTTTGTGTGGTGCTAATCATCGCCCCGTTATCGATTTGCTGGCTGGAGAGTCCCGCTTTGAAACTCCGGTTTAAATCCGTTTTAAAGCCGTTGATGTTTTCCACCTGCATATTGGCCATGTTGTAATTACCACTGGCCACCGCTGACGCATCGGCGGTCGTCGCCCCTGCCAGAGCATTACCCAGATAAGAGCCAGCGCTGGCAATCTGTTGTCCGAGGGAGGTGAAGAGTTTAAAACTTAAAAACGGAATAGACATCATCATCCAGCCGGCAATCCCTGCCGTGGTGCTGCCGGTCTGGGTGAGTCTGTCTAGATTAGAAAACGTCACATTTTCGCCATTTAGCGTGGTTGCCATCATGAAATCGTAAACATGATTAAAGATAGCAAACATTACAGGCCACAACATGAGGCTACCCATAATGTTAAGGTAATTAATTATCACTTTTGTAGTAATTTCTCTCACAAAAAGCGCTAATACCATAATCGGAAAGAGCGAAATACATAACAGCATCAGCACGGTATTAAGTTGCGGCAACATTTCACTGGCCAGATGATAACTGGCCTGATGGGATAGCCGCATTTTGGCTAGCGATTGCTCGGTGGTAATGAGATTTAACCCCGCGGGGTCATTCATGGCGGCTGCGTAGGCGTTAAAGCCTTTTCGTAAGCCCGCTATCATGATGTTCTGTTTTAAAATATCGGCGGCAGATTGGCTCGCTTTCATAAAGTAGTTATAGCTGCCTTCGAGCATATGCGGTAATACCACCGAGGCATCGTGCCGGCCTGGAAAGAGCTTTCTGGCATAAAACATCAGCGTGCTGCTGGTGCCGGTGGTATCGAGATTAAGCAGCGATTTAAGTTTCACCGTCGCTTGCTGACAGGTCATAAACTGACTGCGTGCCCCCTCGGTGTTTTCAGCCTCCCACCCCTGATAATAAATCCCTCTTAAGGGGCTGGGTTTTGAGAAAATCAGACTATAAATATCGCGGGTGTTGAGTAGTTGGCTGAGGCTGTATTTGTGATTTAGCTGAATATCGGGTATCACACAGTTTTTCACGTATTCGCTGAAATTGGCATTAATCTCAGGGCTGTGACTGTGAAAGGTTAGTGATTCCTGCATCAGTTTCTGGCCAAACATTAAACCGGTTTTGCTGTAGGCGACACTCTCCGGCAGATGGAAAAAATCATCATAAAAGATGGCCGCTGAATGGCCGATACCTGTTAACAACCAAAGTGGCGTTGCCAGTCCTACCGGCACATTATCCACCCGATTGATTTTATCCGGCCTCGTCAGGTCGTTGACCACCACGGTGACTTTGGGTGTGAGCAATAATGCCGTCACACAAACAAAGGTAAAACCCCAGGCAAAGAGTCCCTTTAAGTCATGGGTTTTCACGTAGGTCATGATGCACGTCAAAATGCCGAGCGTTTCCGCCAGATAAAGCAGCCCACCCCAAGTGCGGTGATTAACCATGGCGGCCACTGCATTCAAGGTTTGGGTCACCATATCGCCGCCACTGATAAACCAGGTATCTAATACCATTTACCCTCCAAACTGATAGTTGCTCATCAACCGGTCAGACAACCCTGATGAGAGTTGCTGACGTAAATAGTGCAAATTGCGCTCAAGCTCCAGCAGATGATTTTGATTAATCCGCATTTTGGTTAAGCGCTGCGCCATTTTCTCGCGCACGGTTTTAAGGCTGTTTTGAAACTGTTTGTTTTCTTCTTCGGTATTAAGACTCCCTGCACCTGCCACCTCCACTAAATCAATCAGACCGTCGATATAGCTCACCACCATGTCGCTGGCGATGTATTCGGCCAGCGATGTGACTATCGATTCATCGAGACTGAGTGAGGCACTGTCAATCACGTAGCGCAGGATTTGGACGCGGGTGCTGCCAATCAAGGCCGTTTCCTTATCGGTTAACGCGGCATCGGTGGTGGATTTTTTAAACAGGCTTGACAACAACTTTTGGATTTGTGCTATCATGCCCTGGCTGGCGGTGACTGTGATTTTGCTCTTCGTGGGCTTTAGGCATTGCGTGACATCGTCACAACGATACACCTCCGTTGTGCCACCTTTTAGAATCGCGTTCATTACACTGTCACTTGCGCCTAGTCCTGGCAACACCGACAATTCTCCCAGATTGCCATAAATCACGGTGCCGACCAGCGACATCATGAGTTCCTTTAACTCCCTGTCACTACTGATAAACTGATTGATTTTCTCAAACGCACTCCAGGTTAAGTTGCGATTGCGCGGTATGCGCTTTTTCTCTTCGTCATTGGCATGGTTAAATACCTTATTGGTTTCATTACCCACGCCACAGCCTTGACGGGACGCTGCCCAATCGGCAAAAACGCTATGGTTACCCGCAATGTCCTGACAGACGTGCTGGCTGGCCGCTTGTGATTTTGGCCATAGCCCACCAACAATGCCTTGTGCCGCCTGACAGGTGGAGATATTGGTGTTGTTAATATCGGTCGCCAATTTCTGTAAATAATCCTTGACCGCCTTAACTTGCGGTAGTGCGGTTTCTAACGCCAGGTCAAAGGCGTAACCGGCGGCATTACTTAAAATCTGTTTCGCCATCACTTTTATCTGGTCGGAGTTAATAAAACTAAATGACCCTAGATAGGCATCAATGCCGCCACAACCGGATTTCACTTCGGGTAAGGTGACCGAGATAAGCTGGATTTGCCTGACGGGATTACGCAAAAAAAGCGAGCCACCCGTGAGATAACCGGCTGCCTGTCCTTGCCACGCCGCTGCTTGCGTGACATTTGCGCCACTGCCACTATTGAGCTCCTGAAAAAAATTGTTTAAATCTTCATTGATACCAGCATGCGTTGTGGTACAAAACAGCATGAGGGCAATTATTGGATTGCGGTTTTTCATTGCAATACCCCCAGTTTTTCAGCCAGCCCAAAAGACTGTTCCAGTCGGTTAACAAACATTTCTGCGCTCAGCATGCCTTGCGAAACCGGAATGGCGACCAGCGTTTGGGTGTTAACAATAAAATCGGTGGGCGTCACCTGCGGTAATTCGGGGAAAAACTCTCCAATCACATCTGGGGTTACGGGTAATACGTTACTAAAGGTGCTATCCCCGAGGCCGTCAAAACTGTAGACAAAAACCGGAATACCCAGTTGTTGCGAGGTGGCATTAAGCACAGGGTTAAACTGCTGGCAATACTGACAATCGGATTTCATAAAATGCACGATTTGCCAGTGAGTGATATTAAGCACCTGTCCGGTTGATAAGCGAAAGGTCTGTAGCTTCGCTTTGGGCGCTGCGCGATTTTGCGCCAGCTTATTCTCTGCAGCTACCGTTTTGTGTTTTTCGAGTGCGGCGATTTCATCAATCACGCCAGCATTGGCGGGAATGACGAAAAGCAGCACAAAAAAAGCAAATAGTGTTTTCATCGTTAATCCCTCGGGGCAAAATCAGTCACGCGATTAAGCAGCCGTTTTGCTAAATCATCCTGACTGATGAAGCCATAAGCCAGTGGATGGTAGCGGCCCGTGCTCGGGTCAACCAAAAAGAGTGCCGGGAAATAGCGAATCTGCATTTTTGCCGCCTGTCCACGGTCTTTCTGGCTGTTGGGTAATTCAGGGTTGATGACACCATCAACACTGATGGGCATCACCGCCATCTGATATTGTTGGGCAAATTCCCGCACCACTTGTGCTAATTTGTTGTCTAGGGGCGCATTCCCGCGATAGAAGAAAAAGACCCCATAGCGCTCATTGACGGCTTTGATGGCAGTGGCCTGGGCTTTGCGCTCGTTCGCGTAAGACAGGGTTGCCGTGGCGTTATAATGGGAATGCCGGTTGTTGTAATCGAGTTCCGGTTTGAGCAGTAGCACCTTCTGCCAGGTGGCTGAGAACTGACTGGCGTTATCCGACCAGTAGTTTTGAAACGCTATCCAGCGTGCCAATTTCTCCGGCGATTTCGGGTCGAGCACCGCAGCATTGCGTAATTCATCGCCCAGGGCTTTGATTTTTTGCATGGTTTCCACGGCTGACAGTGTTTTTTGCGGTGATGACGGTGCTTCCAGCGTTTCCTGTTGCGGTGCCGGTTCGTTATACCAATGCCAGCCAACCGCTGGGGAGTAGTGATAACCGTCGTCGGGCTTTGCAGTCACTATTGCCGATAACAGCACGCTACTTAACAAAAGGCGTTTCATGATTTGCGCCCCTGTAACTCGTTTTTAATCTGCTGGCTTATCTTTTCAGTGAGCTTTTTGCTATCCGGTAGTGTTGTTTTGCTGTTAAGCTCATCATAAAACTCACTGAAATCGAGCGTATCAAATCTCACCCGTTGCAACTCGTCAATCGTCATTCCACGACAGTCGGGATGTTTAGCACTACCAAATCCCACGCCCAGTTGACCTCCTCTCCCTTGTGCCTGCACAATCTGCGCGAGCTTACTGTCAAACACGCAATAACTGTGTTTTTTGCGCAAACACACCCCTAATACCTTTTCGGCGCAAAACTCCCCCACATCAACCACCAATCCTTTTTCTTTGGCTTTGCCTATCGCTTTTTCTTCACTGTCACAACTGGCAAGGCCAATATCATGCCCCCAACCGCTGCTTTTGCAACAATTGCTAAAACCAATCGCCGTTTTACGGCACGCCATCGGTTTACCGGTAAACGCACTGATATTTTTGCCGTCCCCACTGATGTCTTTACCGGCTTTCGCAAGTGCGGCTAATTGTGATACCGCTTCGCCAAAATCATTGTTTTTACCGGAGGCAATGGCGGCACATTTGCCGTCTGAGCAGTAGAATTTGCCGCCACAGAGAAAGCCTTCCCCCTGGGTGGTTTGCTGGCACTGGAATTTGACCGATTCTTTAACGCACAAATTGCCGATTTTCTGCAAACACTGGCGTGTCCCTTCGCTGCAATTGGGGTCTTTTTCCCAACGACCACAGGTATTATCATCCCGTTCAGAGACGACCCACTCCTCGGATTCTTGCCAGCAAGGGAGCGTGACAGGATAACGTTTGCCGTCTTTAACGACATAACGGGTTTCGCCTTTTTGACTGCACCCCGCTTTGGCTTTGACGGCATTCGCTTTATCCACGGGGCAGTTCGCTGTCCAAACGACTTTTGGATGCCAGATTGTCTCTTTGGCTTTTACGGTAAAGCGCAAGGTTAATTTGGCGGGCTGATTAAAGCGATAGGCACCAGAGCTGCTTTTATCATTGTGTGAAAACGGGATTTGCTTGCCTTTAATAAATTGTCGGTTAGTCACATGAAGCTCGCCCGTTATATCGCCACCGCGACCAAGCCAATAAATAAAACTATCACCCATCCCTGAAATGCCCACACTGTGGTAGCAACGGTAACAACCTTGATAGGTGTAAGTCACTTTTTCTATCGTGCCATCCACATCCGGCGTGATAAGCGCAACAATCTGCCTTCCTTCTTTGTGATACGGTAGGTTTTGTAATTGATAAACACGTGTGACGGTTCTGGTTTGCGTTTCACTTGTCCACTCAACGCTGGCTGTGTTGGTACAGGTGCTGACTATCGTTTTTCCCCGTTCGCAGACATGCTCTTTAAATGTCGATTGGCTAATGCTTTTTTTACTGCACTGCTCGGCACTGCCTGCCGTAATGCCTTCGGCATTTTCCTGAATGGTTTGGCTGTTTTTCACCATATCCGATTGCCAGTCGATTTTATCCTTGGGATTGTTGATATAGGTTTCACGGGCGAGCTTGCCTAATTCACTGTCATTGAGGGACTGATTGGCCGCATTGCCTATTTTTGATGCATCTTGATAAAAATCCGCCTCATTCGGGTTGGCGGTAAAATTAGGCAGTTCCTTTTGTGGCTGAAAATTCGTTAGCGCAGATTCCGTCTGCTTTTGCGTTTGTTCAGCCAGGTCATAACCTTCTTTCGCGGCACTATCCATATCGTTGGCAAAAGCCGATATCGCAAACATCAAAAGTGGCACGGTCAGTATTTTATTCATCACGACACGCTCCATGACGAGTAATTTGCGTTAATCCTTCCTCCAACGCCACTGACCCATACACAATATCAAATGTCTTGCCACAGCGTTTAACCAGCGCAGGAACCTGGGTAATGCCATAGTAGTCAAAGCGCAGCGGATCAACCTGGATGCCCGCTACCTGATATTTTTGTATCAGATTAAGTAAGTAGCGGGCGGTTTTTTCCATACTGTTGTCAATCAGACCGTTGAAATAGACCGGGATCCCTTTTGCCTGGGCTGACTTTAATAAGGGCACTAGCGTTTTTTCTGGAATACTGGATGATAAAAAATAGGCGGTTTCTTGCTGTATCCCTTCTAACGGCATCCCTTCCTCTGCCGGTGTAGTGGCTGATATCAATAAAATTAACAGGGAGAGTAAGGTGAGTTTTCGCATCGTTTTCCTCCTAAAGCACCACACAGTTGCGTTTTTTCCACACCAGATAGCCGTAGTTCTTTTTAGTGTTCGGCATTTCTTTACCGGTTTGCCAGCGAATGACACTGCGACCGGTGGGATGACACTGATTGGCATCCGGCACGGGATTGACCATTTGATAGCGATAACGGCTTTTGGGCATAATCACGGTCGGGTATTCCTGACACACCGCTTTGTTCTCGCCAATCGTGTCCCAAATCATGCCTTGGCGATGTAACTTAAAATTCATCCGCTCAGTGAGTAATAACGCACTATTAATGCCACTGCTTTCGGAATAAACCGTCCCCGTAAACGGATACATCGAGCCGTGTGAACCCGCGCACCAAAAGAGCGCATCGAGTGGCAAGTGGGCTTCGCTGGCAATCGCATCGGCGGCACAGGCTAACTGGGCAATGCTGTTGCCAAATAGCAGCGCCTCTGGATTGGTAAAAAGCGCCAGATTGTCGTCCATCCACATCGGGTCAAGTTCCGAGAGATAGCCAATGTCATATTCACCGCCTTGCATGCAGCCAATGGTGGTTAAGATATTAAGCCAACTAATCAAGGGATATTTGTACCAGTGAACGTGATACATCCCGCCTAGATTTTCATTCGCGCCTTTGGTGCCTTTTCCCATGCCAATCTGCCCAATCGGAATGGTGAAACCGCCCATATTGACCATGCACATCGGTGAGCGCGTCACATCGGTCATGGCAAACGGCTCCCAAAACCCAATTGCAAGACCAATGCGCTGAAATAACGGCGGGGGCGCAGGACATAGCTGTATCGGTGAGGAGGGATTATGCGTGTCCGGTAATTCACTGCGATTTAAACTGATATTGCCGAGACTTATCGGAAACAGACAACGCCAGCAGATATCGGTAATGGGATTGACCCAGCGACCCTCACACAATGACGCTTTCGCCGATAGCATCGGCGTCAGTAGCAAAAAAGCGAACAATAAGTGAAAGGGGCGCCTTTTCATTATTCGCCTCGCTTCGCTTTTTCAATCGCTGCCAATAAGGTCTTCTCGCTTACCGCGCCGAAAAATATCGTCGTATATTCCAGTGTCGGCTTTTCCGTATTCATCACAATAAAGGCTGGCGTGCCTTCAATACCTATCTCTCTAGCCTCATTCGATGTTGCGGCAATCTCGCTATTTGGCGTTTCTTCAACCGATAGGGTGACACCCGCTTTTTTTATTGCCTGTTTAATATCCAGCCCCTGTTTTCCTGTGTTGTTGCTAAACATCGATTCATGGTAGCGTTGAAAGGCTTTTTCGCCGCCCGCTTTCCAGACAGCTAATCCTGTTTGTGCGGCTATCTCTGATTTTTCACCAAAAATCGGATAGTTTTTAAAGATAAAACGAACATCGGATTGTGTACTGATAAGTTGCTGGATAATGGGTGCCATTTTTGCACACCAGCCACACTGGTAATCAAAGAATTCAATCAGCGCTATCTTGCCATTTGGATGGATAACAGGCGTATCGGGATGGGTTAATCGTTGATTTTTCAGGATGACGTTAATGGCTTTTTGGGTCTGTTTTTCCTGTTGAGCGTTTTCCAGCTTTTTATGCATCTCCAGCAGAATGTCTGGATGCGTCAGCAAATAACGATGAACAATCTGCTCTATCTCTGTTGTTTGCGTTGCGTTAAATGGCACTGCCCAGGAAAACAACGGGAACGACAATAACGCCGTGATGACCATCTGGATGGCGAAAATACGGGATTTCATCATTCACCTCCTTTTGCTTTTTCAACCGTGGCTAATAACGTCTTTTCATCGACCACACCGGTTAACATCGTGGTGTTGTTTACGTCTGGATTTTTGGTTGCAGTCACAATGAACGCGGGTGTGGTTTTTATATTTAACTCTTCCAGGAAGTGTTTGGTTTGCTTGGCTATCTTGTCGCTCGTGACATCCCATCCCAAAAGTTCCTCTTTCGTGCCAGCAAACGCAATCCCTACGCCAAACATCGCATCCTTTACCGATTCACCCTTAAATAGCTGGCTAAAATAGTGCATAAAGGCCTTCTCTCCCTGTAATATCCAGACCTTTTTTTCAGCCTGTGCCGCTAATTGGGCATTCGGTAATTCACCTTGTGTATTTCGAAATATCACGCGAATGTCTGGGTGATTTTTTGCCAGCGTTAACAACCGCGGTGCCATTTTTTTACAGTCGGCACACGCATAATCATAAACCGCGACAAGCGTGACGCTTCCTTTTGCATTAATGACCGGATGCATGCCCCCAAAATTTGTGATGATATCTTCAATGGCGCTTTTTTGGATTTCTTCTGCGCTCAGCACTTTACAATCTGCTAATTCAATAATCGTGTTGCCCTCGGTATGTTTTGGCGTACAGCTTTTTGTTTCGGCTAATACCACAGCCGGCAACAATAATGCGCTCATTAATAAACCCACTGTGATACGACTTTTCATAAAGTCTCCTGTTTTTGTATTCTGATTTCGGTGCCTTTTTTTAAGCTCATCAACCGATTGAATAATTCATCACCCATGTCGGCATCCGTTTTTGTTTCATCAAAAACGTAAACTTCGTCGTTAGGCGAAAATTCAGGCGTGCTTTGATAACTAAATTCAATCACAACATCAACATCTTCAATTTCTGCGACATACAAGAGTTGAATGCTTATATTGTGAACCCCAAAAGCAATCAGGGGGCTTATCTGCTCGCCAATTTCTTCACCAATGTTTGCGCTGTGAAGATAAAGATGAATGCGGTCATTGCCCGTTTTTTGCGGATTAGAATCTAACTCCTCAAATCTGTTCATTTCACTGCCACCTCGGTTATCCGTAGTAAGGATTGATTCGGCATTTCATCGACTACACTGGGTAATTTTTCAATGCCAAACCGGTTAACCAAAACGCCACCCTGATCAAAGTAAATGCGCTGATTTAAGGTCTCCGCTGTTACTTTTATATTTCCGTTCACCAAAATGATTTTATGGATGGCGGCCGTTGGTTTTTGCGCGGCGACCCAGGCAAGCTGTTTTTCATCATCGCCATCGATGAAATAAAGCGTTTCATTAAAAGGGGTAATATCAAAGGGGTTTATCTTCTGCCCTTTGCGCGCAAACACCGTGCCGTTGTGGTCACGAATATCTTTAGTGACGGTGAAACTGGGGTCAAACGTTCGTGTGGTATATTTTACCGCTTTGGTGAGTCCCTGCACCGGTTCAGGTCGCTCGGCATTTTTTGTTACCCGTTCCCGCCATTCCTGATGAATTTTTTCCTCATTGCCTAAAAATGCACTTTCCACCTGTCCTTCAATCACGGTAAGGAGATTTTGTTCGGCTATCTCCCACACATCGCCAAACGTGCCGATTTCAGTGGCTAGACTTCCCGCACTGAAACTCATCAAAATACCGATGCAAGGCAGCCACTTATTCATGGTTTTTCATCGCCTCGGCAATCTGTTTCTGGATATCAGCCGTTTTATCCACTGCCCCTGCCATCACTGCGCTATTGACCAGTATCACAGTTTTGCCTTGAATATTTTTTTCTAGTACCCGTTTTAAGGTGTTGTTATATCGTTCTATCAGCTGGTCTTTTTTCTCATCTGGCAAGTCCAGTTTACTGACCTGCAGTAAAAAGCGATCAGTGGTCTTTTTCATATCAAAGGTGACAATGTTCGTCCGAGGAAAAATCCAGTGTTGTACGGAAATAATTAGCAGAGCACTTAATACACTCCCCGTAATAAAATTAATGATGACGGTCTTTTTCATGCATTTATGCCTTTTGGGTGCGCTTTTTTAGGGCTGACAGGTTATCCACTACGCCTAATACGGCAAGTAAACCTGAAGACATTAATGCCGCTTGCCCTAAAGAAAGGAAAAATATCAGCGGCGAGGGCAGATTGGCGTTAACGGCGAACAGCTGAATTTGACTGACATCCAGTCCGAGATTGCGAGCAGTGAATCCCACCATCAGCAAAATTATTGCTGACCAATACAGCATTTCTACCATCCACTTTAAATAGGCGTTTGGCTTTAACACGGCGTTGACCCAACGAGGTTGGGTTGTTTTTTGGCTGAAATACTCAACGATTGCTAATCCCAAACAAGAAATCCCTAAAATCCAGAGTGCCTCAGTCATCCCCCACCCAAACGCGATGATCTGAAGGTCGGGATTCTGTTTTGTTAGTTGAATGACCGCTTTTGGCGATATACTCCCTGCCCCTACCCCAACGGTATAAAAACAAGACACCAACAGCATGAAAAACGCAGCGAAAGTGAAGTTGATTGCTTTACTTATTGCCTGCGTTTTCGTTAATCCTGTGAGTAATGCAATTATTTTTTGCATGTTGAGTTTCTCCAAAAAATTAATCGGTTAAGGTGATGACGAGTGCTCACTAAAGCCCTATCCCATGGCATGAGTGAGGAATACTTTCAAGAATGTTTAATAAACACATGACACTTCCTACACTCAGCGTCAGCACTAACACAATATCGAGCACAACTCGTCTTTTCCCTGTTTCATCCAATCGAATAACACTAAACGACAATGCGGCAATCATCAGAAACGTAATTATCAAGATATCCAATCCACACCTCATTTTCTCACGGTTTCACTTGCTTTAATTTGGCTAATAACGCAGGGTCTTTCTGTTGCGCCATTTCAAAAATAATGTCATTGATGTTCGCGCCTTCTTTTAGGCGCCTCTCCCGATAGGTGAAGTCATCACCTCGGGAAGAGAAAAGCTCATTACTTAACGGGTCGAGCATTAATCGGTGAAAACTGCTATAGCCACCCACGCTTAAATGCACGGCACTAAATCCGGCACGGCTGGCAGGGGGGAACTTTTGAATTAATGCCCATTCCATCTCATTAAAGGTGGAAGGTTCTTCTTTTTGAAAGGTGGTAAAGGCTTTTGCATCCTGCATGAGCGTGAATTTAAAACTGCTGTTGTCATAAGCGGCCAGTGCTGCCGTGCTTAAATTTTTATCGCGGATACTTTGTGTTACGGTGCCAAAGGAACCATTATGTCGACGGGCGGTACGGTAACCTTCTTCGATGAAATCGCGGACTTTAGGGCTTTTGGCATCCAGTAGTTTCCAACCTTCATCAATAATGTTCATCTTGCGTAAGCTACGCGGTGTGTTGTACATCAGGTTCTCTGCCCAGAGCATGAGCGTAAATAACACCGCCA
Organism: Ormyrus nitidulus; assembly: GCA_900474335.1. Classification (NCBI taxonomy): domain Eukaryota; kingdom Metazoa; phylum Arthropoda; class Insecta; order Hymenoptera; family Ormyridae; genus Ormyrus; species Ormyrus nitidulus. Next base: position 28,281 of record UCOL01001633.1, read on the forward strand.
TAAGCAAATCCCGATTGGCTTTTAAGCCACCGAGTTCGGTGACCACAAAGCGCATATCCGGCTTTAGGGTCGGCTCGCTGCTGTTAAAATATCTGCCGTATATCCCTTTGGTGGTGTATTTGTTTAGCAATACCAGAATTTCATCAATGCGACCGGTGATACGGCTAGCTTCCTGGATTTTACCGCGATGTTTTTTTAGATAATTAACGACATCATCGATACGCATATCCTGTTTTTTGTTCGGCCAGGATTCCGTAATCGCTTCCAGTATCAGTGATTCATGCACTTCATCCATCAAGCCATTAGGACTGGCCAGAATGCACAACTGGTCACGAATGCGCTCAGCGCTCAAGGTGATATCGGTAATGTTGGCAAACGGATTAAAGCGCAAGGTTTCCCCGTTAATGTAGGTGCCACCCACGCTCTGGCAAAACGCCTTGTAGCTGTCACCGATATCAAAAATGGACAAATAACCGCCGCTGTCTAACACCTGTCTGGCAATTGTTTGTGCCAACACCGATTTCCCCGCACCTGAGGTGCCCGATTCAAACCAGTTAAAATTCGTGTTCGGCAGACTTGCGTCAAAAATATCAAGAAACGCCAGTTGATGGCGGTAGCTCGGGAAGACTATCCCTGCCTGACTGAGTTTGTTATCGGCGATAATCGGCAGGAGATTGACCGCCTGAAAGGATTCTGCTCGCTGTATTGCACCGGTTTTTAAGAAGTCCTTCCAGAGCTTCGGATTATCGCCTACCGCAAAAGGCAGATGACCCAGGAAGTTACGCATCTGCATTAAATCGGCTCTGACCATATTAAGCCCCTGCATCGAAAAGGCTTTTTTGGTGCGCTCGGCTTCTTTAGCCGCTTCTTCTTCATCATCACGACAAAAAAGGGTGACGCCGAGGTAATAACCGGACAGTGACGTCGCGGTTGAGAGCAATCCTTCGCGCAGACTTTTCCATTCGGCGTGCTGGCGTTTGGTTGACGGGATATATTTGGCATAAGACGAGGAGACTTTCCGCTCCAAATCCAGGAAATTCTTATTGGCCTCACCCTGACTACGGGACTGGTCTTCGGTTTGAATGATGAAACTCATGACAAATGGGCAACGGATGCCGTTTTGTGGATTGAGTAAATTAGAGACAATATTGCCGTTTTGCCAGAGATAGTGCGCTCTGGGATTGCTGTCGAGATTAAAATGAATGGCACGGGTGGAAAACGGGTTATCTTCTTCATTGCGTCCGGTAATTTCCACATACCCCGGTTTAAACCAGTAGCAAGTATTGTTCTGCACAATCTGCTGATTTATATCTTTGTCTTCTATCCATTCTGATGAGTACGGTTTTAATCTTTCTGTATCTGGGTTAATCATTTCGCGCATCATCTGCAAAAAGCGGGCGATTGACGCATTTTCTGCATGAATATCGGAGGCACTCAGTGCGCTTAACAGATTACGGCGGATTTCACGGATTTTGATGATTTCACTTTCGGTTACCCGCTTACACGGCTGGCAGAAGGCAAAAAACAGATGATAGTCTCTGAGTGTCAATGGCAGATTCTGTGGATTAGCAAACTGATGGCGCGCTGCATCCAGATAAAAGCCCTGCGTTATCTGATTACATTCATCAGCGCGGTTCCCTTGCCAGCTAAAATCACGCAATCCGGTGGTTAATTTCTCATACACCGTTTGACTGGACAGTAAAATCACCTGCAGCGGAATGTCGCGGGGCAGATTGTTTTTCACCAGTTCTTCCAGTGATTCCACCAGTTTTTCATTGGCACCGATTAAGGGTTGCGCTTCCAGTAAAAAGCCCAGTGAGTTCTGGTTGATAAAAAGCTGATGGTCGCCGTCATAATCCCGATAGGGCAACAGGTCGCGTAAATGCGGATAATCCATCGATTCGAGCTTTTTTGCCGTTTCACGGGTGGTGTCTTTTTCCATTAAGGCATTACCCACCAGTTCAATGATTTTCAGCGGATTGACGTGTTTTAACATTACACCTTCTCCACATTTGCCCAGGTGGACGAGGTAGTCACAAAATAAACCACTTCGCCGGTATGGACGACTTCATCCGGTGACACATAAGGCGCAATCCACGCGCGCGTTATCCGCTCCGCTTGCCGAGATGGGGCAGTAACTTCTCCCAGACAAGGACTTGCCGGACAGGCAGCAGGGGATTGTGCGGTGAAGTTGTTCGTTAGCCAGCGTGATGCAGGTGATTTGACCGTCGTCGAGCGCGAATAGTTTGCACTTATCGCGCGCTCAGTTAACAATGTCACCGGTGTTTGTAGATTGCTTAACTGAATTAAGCGATAAGCCGATAGGTTAAATCCTTTAGCGGACTTGACGACCTCGCCTTTATGTTGGGCGACTGAATCACTGGCGGTATCAGTCATCGCATCGGCTTCACTCATCCAGTAACCCGAGTCTTTAGCCGGTTTGCCAAATTCAAACTCACTATTCATACCCGCGCAGCCTGAGAGCAACACAATACCGCTAATAATCCATACCCGACAGTTCAACATCATGTTGACTCCTTCTTGTTGGGCTTTCTCTGAAAAATCCCGATTGCCAACCTCAAAAAACAAAGTATTAAGGTGATAGCCAATGACAGACGAAAAACGGGGGTAAGCAGCTCGGCAACGTTATCAAACGTTAAGTACATCGCATCCGGTTCAATGGGATAACTGATTGTCAGATTTCCACTTAATGCAAAAGCGACCGTGAGCCAGATAAACGTCAAGGGGAAATAAAGACTGACATTCATTATCAGTTGTAAGCCATGCAGGGCGGTTTTTTTACCGATTGACGCATTCTGTTTAACCGGCAACATCACGCTGTTTTTTGTCCTCACTACATTAAGGGATGGATGTTTGATAATGGGTTTCTGTGCTAACGTATTCATGGCTTTATTCCTCTTTGGTTAATGGTGTCCGGTCGGAATTTCGACGAAAAAGACGGATGGCAAACTGCAAAACGCAAAGTATCAGCGTGATACAAAGCGACAAGCGAAAAACCGGTTCAAGCAATTGCCAACCTTCATCTATCGCCTGGCTCACTTTGCTAAATTTAAATCCCTCATCCGTTGATAAATGACCCGCAGAAAAAAACATCATCGTTAACCAGAAAAAGATAACCGGTAAGTAAAAAAAGCCGTTTTTAATCAGTTTTAACGTGTATTCAACGCCGTGATGGATGACGCCGAGGATGTTTGTTGTGAATCGACTCATGGCTTCACGCCTCCGTTATTTGACGGTGGTTTTGTTGGTGTGACAAAATCGGACAAGTCCATTGAGGCGGCACTGCCTAACTGGTTAAGCAACTCCGGTGGTAAGTTAGTTTTTACGCTGTTACTGACGTTTTTCGCCAGTTGGGTGGGTGATTCACTGGCCTTTTTCGCTGCCAGGTCTTCAATAAATTCAGCTTTAAAGCCTTTTTGGAAAACCACTTCGACGCGATTGGCAGCGCCAATGGGGATAACCGGATGATATTGCTCGGCACGCTCAATGTAGTAGTCCGCCAGTTTATTGGCTGCTGTTGATGCGCCACTGCCGAGCGCTTGTCTGGCGACTTCCTGAGTGGTGGCCTGATGGGTTGCGCCCATGCCGACGGTGGTATTGCCAATTTGCGAGAAGGTGTTACCCAAACCGCCTAATGCCCCTGCGCCAAAGGCCAGTCCGAGCATGGCGCCATTGCGCATCACCGGTATACCTTTAATGCCGTTTTTGCCATAAAAACCGACATGCCCTTCAACCACCTGGTCAATATGTTTGTTGTTGATAACGCACGACAGGCGCTCAAGTCTTACTTCTGCCCGTTCGCTGGAAATCTCGCCCCAAGCTGATGCGGTGACAAAGCAGTGGGTTAATTTATCCAGCTTTTGATTGCCAGGTAGATGGGCAAGGCCAGTTAATTTAAACTGCATGGCGACTTTTTTGGTTTCGCCTTTTACCGACGCATTGGCATCTGCCCCTTCCAGTACAATGGCGGTTGAAAACGTCCCCGAGGGGACATAAAAACCGGATGAGGCTGTATTTTCTTTTTTTGGATAGCTAAAACGGGTACTTTCAAGCTGGCCTTTTGGTGGCAGGATAGCGATTTGAGGAGGATGATTTACTCCTGGTGTTGGACTGCCATCCCCCTCCATCGCTTTTTTATTGTTCTGAATTTCAGCCTGAAGCTGACCCACATTGGCCTTTAACTGGCTATTTTCGTTTTTAACCGCATCAAAATCGCGCTTAATACCCTGAATTTCCCTTAATAGCCCCGCCATCGCCTGACGGTTTTCTCTTTCGCTTAGCTGGGCATCGGTGACCACATTGCCTTGCACCTTATTATCAAAGGTATTGGTGATGGCGCCGGTTAAATCCGGCTCCTGAGCGGTGGCATTGCCTGATTGCACAGTGCTGTCAGCGGCGGTGAGTTCCACGCCTGAGGCTTGCCTGTTTATCCACCACAGCAGCGTAAAAATTGCCACCACACCAAAACCAATCGCACTAAATACCACCTTTTGATTTTTGCGGATAAAATGATTGATATTCATTCCGGTTTCTCCTTAATCAGAAGAAACAGCGTGACCTGCTCATGCGGTCGTAAGGTATTAACGGTCGGATTAAACGCAATAGCCATCGTTTGCGGAACCCAAAAAACTCGCTCATTTAATTGAATAGGTTGTGAGGTTTTGTTCTCAACATTAACTCGTAGTAACCGAATGTTTTTGCCCTGAAAGCTCACACTGTCCCGAAAGCGGAAGTTGGCTAATGCCGAGGCTGACCAGTTGACATTTACACGACCATTTTTAACAAAACCAGTGGGGATATTGTCGTTTATCGCCGCCGTAAAAGTCCGAGTGATAAACTGACTGTAAGAATCGCTGGTTTTTCCCCATTCTTGAGCATTCGCGTCAGCTTTCGCCTCGGCATTCATCACGCTCACATTGATGCCCTGGGATTTTTTAACGGGGATGGCATTGACGGTAAAACCAAACCCCTTTTCGGTTTCGATGTAGAGCGAAAAGGGTGTTGTTTCTTCGGTGGTAAAAATCAGTGCCCCGCTGTCAGTGGCTTTTTTATCGGCGAGCTTGCCGGCGGCGCTATTGGCTTCCACTATCCGGTCATTCATCACAGCAATCACATTGGGTTCACGATTACTCACGGAAAGTCGCACCACACTATGAGGGGTAACAGTCAGGTTCTCTGCCCAAATGGATGTGGAAATCAACATAAAACTTAAGCAAAAAAGCAGTTTTTTCATACCGGCAACTCCACAAAATCCGTTAGTTTCAATGCCCCGTCGCGGGTCTCGAGGCGCAAACGATAGTGCTTATCGACCGGCTCCACCGCTTTAATGCCGTAAAAAAAGTGCAATTCGCCGGTAATATCCACCACACCGCTATCAGGACTGACTTTGACTTCCTTGAGATAAAAGGTAGAGCTGGCTTCATTGATAGCCATCCGCTGGCGCTCTTCGGCTAACACTTCGATTAATTTTTCGCGTAAATGGGTATCACTGTAAGCCAACAATAAATCATGGCTATCTTTAATCGTTTGTGCGGAGACGTTAAGACGCAGATTCAGCAGACTTAAGGCCATCAGACGAAGATAACGTGCATCCCCGCGCGCGCCGTAAAAACTAAAACCTTCGTGGTCAACCATCGGCGTAATAATCGTTTGATGATTGTTAAAAAGCTGAGAAGTCAATTCCCTGTTCTGCATCAGCAGTCGGTAGCAAACACCTAAACTTAACACCGTTATCACCACACAGGTCACGACCCCGATGGCTAATTGCTTTTGTGATGATTTCCGCAGTTGATAATCCATGCACGC
>UCOL01001634.1:0-34148 GCA_900474335.1 Ormyrus nitidulus
TTGTCAGATCTTTGACTTCAACTACGTTAGTCAAAGGCGAGTACAGTTATACTTTACTTTGACTAGCTAGGTAACTAGAGAACTCCCTTAAGCTAAACAGTAGCTTCAGTTTTATAAAAATCTTATTTATACAAAAACTTAATATCCACAGATCTAAAAAATGAAGCAGATTCTTCAAATATTGTCAAGATGCCCGAAGGTCCCACAAAATGATGTTAAATACCTCATGTTTGCTTGGTGGTTTAATCGCATACACCGAAGGAGAATCTTTTAGCGAAGAAAAATCTAATTATTGTTCCGTAAAATGCAACCTAATGATATTCAATAAAATCGACAAAAGAAACAAAGCCCATCTATTAAGCTTAACCATTTCATAATAATTGAAACATCGAAAAATGTAATTCTTAGGTATTGACTCTTCATAGCAGGCTATCCCGGCTCCCTCACATTAAGGATATTAAAACGAGATGTAGTTTGCCGCTTATGATTCTCAGAGGTATCAGAGGGGTCTGGTGTAAGGTCTTCGATAGGTCTCCCACCTTATAATATACTACAAATAATTCACAACTCAGCCCTACAATTATCAAAACTCAACTCCTATTAACACCGTCACCGCAGAATCGGGAGTTCGGTCTCTTATTTAAAATTCAGATACGAACACATCTCTGTTTTAAATATACCCTAAAACAACTATCTTATGAATTAAGCTTAGTCCTAAAATGTATATAGATGAGACTTGCGAAATATCAATAATCCCCCAGTTTATGATACAAGCTTTATCCAGTTGAAAAAATCCATGCTGAAATCCACGTGGATTCTATATAGATTCCATCTGATTTCCACATGGATTTCAGACTGATATTTCTATGTGAATTTCAGCATCGATTTTTTCAATTGATGGGTATATAAAATCGAAAATATGCATTGCTATAAAAAACCCAAACTTTACAATTGTCATCAAAATCCAGCCCTTGTTAGGACTTAGCTTCAATCTTTTTTAAATTAGCGCTAGAGAAAATAATAGAATCGTTGAAAGTTCAATTAGTGATAAGGAGAAATGCTCATTCAGAATATTCAGAATATTTTCAGCAACTCTGAGACCCACGTCAAATGACGCTGTCCGCAGAAATCGCAAAGCGCGAGAAGCGCACGTGAAAAAATAATAAACGCCATCAACCCTCCATTGAGAGAAAAAATATAGTAAAAATTACAAATTTACCATATTGTCTAGTAAAGCCACCACAGACTGTCAAAACCCAAAAGTTACTATACTTTGCAAGAAATTTTACTATACCGTTTGGTAAATTTTCCTATAAAGTATGGTAATTTTTTTGGTCTCTCTCAGTGTCCGTGCGAAAAAAAATCGTCACACAGTATAACGCGGAAAGTTACCGGTCTTAATCGCCGAAAGTCCGGCGAGCGCCGAGATGTCAGTAAACGATTATGTTATTAATGCGCTCTACATTAAAACGAAACGAGCAGGTGGGTATACATACCTATACATATACTCAACGCGAGCGATTCCGCTTTTTCCCTCTTTCCCCGCTCTCGCGAGAGATGCAGCCGGGCGAGAAAGGAAAGGCGCGGGGACTGCGAAATTCACGAGGTAATTCGAGCAGTGACTGCAGGAAGTGACGCCGTCGCCGAGTCGTCCTCAAAACGTTGGTAACGATCGTCGGGCCCCGCGTCCCCCGGCACTTAAAACCGCGGGGCCCCGGTACGAGTATAATCATTAATTATGAATGTGCTGCTCGTAAATAAAGGAAAGACGAGGCGACGGAGGGGAGAAGACTCGCTAATTTTTGCCCTTTTTATTTTTTTTTTCAGAGCGGATATAAAGAGTCGGGAGTGTAATGCTGGAAGAGCAGTACGAACGGAATTATTGCTGTGACGCAATTCGGCTAATGAATAAGCAATTTCTTTTTTTCACTCGTTGATGCTGATATTTGTTTTGGTTACACTTACTTTCGGTAAATTTTAATAAGGGCTCGTTTTATATATCACTTTGCGCGAGATCGTACAAGATTATATATTTCAAAATTTAATGAGTAAATTCACGTGAATTATATAAGTTTAAACGAGAGAAAAAGGAAGCTTTAATATACTTTTACCCGCAACATTACCCCGCTCGGCTAAATTGCCCTACGCGGTGTGTTCTAAAATGGAATTTCAACCCGCTCCGCGCGGGATATAGTTTTTATTTTGAATCGTTAAAAATATTTTTACAACTTAATGAAGAGTTTTTGCGCGGAGAAAGAAAGATCATTGTAATAAGGATGCGTAAAAGTTGCTATAAATATTCCAGATAAAAAAGGGTTATCGATTCTCCTTTTACGATCACTTTTGAACACAAAGTGTACTAATATTACTCAGCTCAAAAACTGGACGTTACGGTATCAATTTATGTACAGAGATAAATGACCCCTATTTACTTAAAAGCCAAAAACTTATTAATGGTATTTAAAAAAATGATTATTTAATATTAAGAACGCCACAAAATTCTTCAGAATTTCTTTTAAAAAATCTCCAAAGATGAGTTAGCAGCAGCACGAATTTCTGAAAAGAGTCGGAATTTGCTAACTTATCGACTTGGTGGAATTCTCGCCGGGTGACGGATACTATTATACTTACTAATTCGTACTTCTCTTGAGCGGATTGGTTTTAACTAGAAATCGTTCATTCATACTAACTGCAGCGCGATTCCGTGAACTGTGACTCCAGAGCTCGATTCCGTTCGCGCACTTAACTTTCTAAGCTTCTTTTTTTATAAATGCCATTTGCACAACTTACTTGCCTTTTTCAAAGAATGGAGTTTCTAAAGATATTATAAAGATCGATTTAAATTTTTCTAATTTTAATTTACCATCCTCGGTTTTACCGAACTCTCGATCGCCGGTGAAATCGATCTCGATTTTATTCCCTTATTTTTTCTACAAACGCAGCATTTCAAATATACCTGGTAGAAAATTGGCTATAAGTTCTAGTTAGTACTGCAGATCCTAGATCGATTCAGAAGCTAGAATCTGTCTAGAATTGTAGAGAATTTATAGATTATTTGTGAATAATGCGCATGCACTGCGACGGCATTCTTTTATTTTAAATTAAACAATTAAAATTATCGAATTTTCCTATAATTAGTCGCATTAATGAAATACACTGTATATAAGTTAAACATTAAAATACAATTAAAAATTAATGATTAATTAATTAATCTATTATGGTATTTTCTATTTATCAAAATTTTTAATTGTATTTATAATTTTAAAAGAAATCACGGCGTTCGTATCGGAATTCTTCGAGAGATTCTTATACTGGAAACTAGCTAGATTTTCAAAATCTACAAAGTTTCCAGCGATTTATCGTTCGCGCCGCCACCAGGCAACTAAACGAATAAAGAAAACAGCAACAATATCACTCTGCATGTGGCGCAACAAACGAGTTCTCCTTTGCGCGGAGAGCAGAAAACCGTGCATAGCAGTTGGAGCAAAATCTCGCCAACAATCTAATATACACACACCTCCGACGATCCTTGCATCAATGCGTTCGCGGAAAAAATCGCGAATATCTCACTCCCCTCCCGGCATCCAAGTCATAGAGCTTTCCTTCAATCCACCTCGTATTCCCCCCTCGTCATATATTGTTTCGCCATCCTCTCTCGAGAGCCTTTGGCGCCGGCGTATATACATATATATACATCGTACCCGAGGCGTTATCTTTTCGCGGGGAATTCACTCCCTCCCCCCTCCCGCCGTCGTCGTCCTTCTCCCGCGCGACATCGCGCCGCGTAGTCGTCCTCCGCGCTCAGCTCTCGGCAATAAACGCTGCAGCCGATCATTTATTATGCGCGAGAGCGGCGGGGCGAGGGAGGGGAGGGGGCTTTTACGATCTCTCCTCCGAGGCTCTCCCTTACAATATTTTCGCGCCGGCGGCCTTTTCACCGGCGGCGCGGCGCGGATTTTTATCGGGGATGATTAGGCTAAGCCGATCGAGTTACCGGGGACGGGAATATTTATGACGGATCGTTAAAGGTTCGGGTGTGGGATCGACGCGGTTTTCGAGTGTGTTCGGGGGGTACAATTGCCGTCGATTTATTCAGGGGGCTTTTCGTTATTGGTCGTCGGTGGGAGATTTAAGCACCTGTTGGCGTTTGCATTGTTTGGATTAATCCGGTTATAGGTTTTGTTGGGTAAACATCGGCAGAGGGTAGAATTTTTCAAATGGGTCATGTAAATTTATTGTATTAGCGTTTACGTAACGCGAGAGATTTTATTATATACCTATACCCAGTTGGATTTTAAACGAGTTCTGCCTTTTTCGACAGTAAAATGCGGCGGAAAATTAACTTTTAAAAAAACGCAATTTTCCCGCGGAGAATAAAGTGAAGTCTTTTTCTTCCGAAATCGATAGTTCCATTCAAATTAATTTTGGTCTTTCGAAGTAAAGCGCAAGAAAAATAGGAAATGTTCCGCGACTTTATTGCTGCTTAACACTTTCTACACTTCGAAGTGGTATAGTTATGACCTTAGGTTAGTTAAGGTTGAAGGAGCCGTGAAAAAATTGGTCAGCGCTTAATAACCAGTAAAACCGGTCGTTATTGCATTCCGTTAGAAGTAAATAGTAAATTAAAATTACCAGAAGAGGAAGTGTCATTTTTTTTTAAATATATTTCGCATAAATTACTTCAACAGGAAGAACGTCTGAGGTTAAACACGGCGAATTGTAAAGTATATATTTCAAGAAAGACTATAATATTCCTGATATATCTATCGGATTAATTTCTGCGAGCAATTAAGCGAAAATCACTGTTGTTATACCAATATTACGTTCTTCCGAGCGATCGAAAAAAGGCGAATATACTTTATTCGCCCGGCCAGCGCTGCGCATTAAAGCTCCATTTGAATTCTTTTTTTGTGCCGCAAGCAGTTTCCAATGATCTCCGAGGCAAGTTGCAGTACCGGCATTAACAACTTGAAAGTCGGATCTTGCGGAATTTGCAATCCAATGAAAGATGCATTACTCGACTTTAGCATCGAGCGTACAAGTTTATTTATTTATTTGCCCGTTCGATTTTAATCAGGGACGTATAAAAAACACGCACATTTGATTATTCAAAATCAACGCGCGGAGAGGTTAAAGGTTTTTCAATCAGTTTTTTTCCATTGCATAAGAATATATATATATATACCGATCGAGGCGCGATGAAAAATCCGCGTAAAACCATTCATTTTCAAGGAATTGTTGCATCACGTAAAATCGAGGCTTATATACAAAGTCTCCTATGTGGTTGAGATGTGGATTTTACTTTCTCAACCGAACGCAGGTCGACCAATTTGTCAGCCTATGATTCAAGAAAAATATACATGAACTCACGCCCGGGAATTAATTAGGCTCTCAATAAGCAGTATTTTCCAGCGACTCATATGACGTGATTATCAACCCGTTTTGAGTCACTTTACATCCCAGAACCGACTCGGAAACTTATAAATTCCACGGAAAATACTCCTCCCGAGTACCGAATTTCCCGCAACTCGCCAATTCCCAGCGACGAAACGCTTTTACAAAAAAGGCGCGCCTCCCCGCGAGTTAAATAATTTGAAAAACTCCGAGGGACTATCAAACTGCACAGGCCGCGCAGGAATGATATTTAAATACGTTTGTGCGAAAGGTCCCCGGCGCGCGATGAGGCCCCGCTCGAAAAAAATAAGTCGCCGAGAGTGCACCATCGCGGGATTCGAAAAACCGGCTCTCCAAAGTTGAAACTATACCCGCAGGGCCCCCGAAGCGGCAGAGTCATCAGCCGCGCCGCGGCGGTCTATTTTTTTTCTCCCTCCTCCCCACCACACCAGCAGCACCCCTCGCCGTCCCTCCCCCGAGCCGCGCGGAGAGCGTCGAAGACGTCGCATAATGCGCGTGACGCGCCGGCTCTTTTCATTGAAATTTCTCCGTCGAAAAGCCTCTCTCTCTCGCGGGCGAGCTGTCTCGCAAAATTTCGTCGGAATTTCGATGCATCGAGCGCGCGCGCGCGGCTCTCTCGGCGCGCTGCGGAGAGCTGCAGGCCGACGAGAGAGAGAGAGACCCGCCGGACTAGTTAATAAATTATCGTAGTCCGACGCGGCGAGCGGTGTGTTCGCTCGGGGCCTCCCGAGGAATGTTGTCTCTTCTATACGCTGATTAAACGAGTCCTCTCTCTCTCTCCCTTCGCCTCCTCCGCGGCAATTTCCGCTAAATGATCGATAATCCTTCCAGGGGTAACGCGCGACTTGTGCTTCTCTTTTTCGTTCGACGCCACGGGAAAACGTGGTGCGTTTTGCTCGGGCTTCGAGGATTGACGTGTGTTTTCGGCGCTTTCCTGGAAAGATTTCGGTGCGAGCGGCGGCCCACCCGGATTAATGGGAGAGGGATATATACGGCGAACGGAGCGGGGTGACGTCAGCTTATATACATTTTGCAGGTTTCCTGCATGCGCACCTTTCTCCGCGCGGCGCTGCCGCGAGCCTTCGTGCTGATTGTCTTTTCCGAATAGCGTTTTGCGCGAAGCTGATTGTAGGCTTTGAATGGACGACTAAGCGCGGGACGTTTCTTTGAAATTAATTGGAATTGCCGCGAAGAATAGGAAATTTGCGTTAATTTTCAGACGGCGGATTTATACGCATCACCTGGTTATATAACGGAGGCTATCAGACCTTTATTCAGGCAGTCTTTAATTAATCATTATTATTACTGCTTCTATTTATTCGCGGCAGATTAAACGTATGGAAAAAGAACACCTATTTTCGCTAAATTCTTCCGACTCGACCTCGCGGCATCAAAATAAATTAATCATCCAAGACTCGGTTAATTTTTTGCCAAACCCACACGAACAACAACAACGCAGCCATGCCCGCGAACCCCAAAAAAAAGAAGCACCTAAACCGCTAATCGCCTCGTTCGAATTTCCCCGAAGCTCTCTCGTGCGATATACATAAATCCGACGAATAACCCATTCGGCGTCGCCTCGCGCCTCGACGGAGAGTGAAATCTCAATGCGCTTTTTCAAGCGAAACCGATCCGCGCCGCCAGTACCGATCCGCATTCCGCCCCTCCCCGCCGCCGTCGCCCGACAAAACTGTTACACCGGCCGAGATTTACGCGCTCCATTGTATACCTAAGTCCGCGGCGCGCGCGCTTAAAATAGAAAAGGCCGGCGACGCAAAAAAGGCGCGCTGTTTACCGGGCCCCGTCCAGTTTCTAAACCGTCCTTCTCTCTCTCTCTCTCGCAGTTGCGAGAGCTCCGCCGGGGCGCTCTCTCGTCAATGACGCAAAGCGGCAGGCGGCGGCAGCAGGCAGCCTCTCCGAAGTGGGCTGAATCACTTAGAGCCGCGACCTTCGCAAAAAGCCGCCGATCGGAGATTGCGAGGAATGCGCCGCGCGCGCGAGAGAGAGAGAGAGAGAGATGCCTGCGAGACTCCGCGCGCCGATGTATCAATCAAAATAAAAGCAACGCGCGCGCGGCAACCTGCGGAGAGAGAGTACCTTCTGCTATTATTAGAACGTTACATTCGACGCTCGGAAATTTCGATGGATAATCCGCGACGAGGAGCGGGACGACTGTTGTTGCATCATGCGGCTGGGATACTTTAGTTTTGTAACCGCGAGAGAGAGAGAGATATACTGCCGGTCGATCGCAGATTAGACTCACGTTCGGATCGGGTGAAAAAGGCCGCGGGGTGTTAAGGTCGCCGTGATGCGATTCTCCGAGCGAAATAATCGACCTTTTTTTCGGCTGCGACGAGTCGCGAATGTGTTAATTGTGTAAGCTTGGGTCGTGATGGGTTTTCGGTTTTTGTTCGTTAGGCGATAATGAAACGTTTAAGAGTTTGGGCATAATGACTTTATAATGGGTTTTCTACGCTTGAAAATGCTTAATCGAATAAGTTTTTGCGCTCGGAAGGTAACTTTATTGACGTTCGAGCACTCAAAATTTTTCCTTTCGAATTATAGTCGGTTAATTTGAGAATAATCCGTCACAATGACCGACCGCGAAAACAAACGCAATATTGCATTATAGTTGGTGCAAAATTTAATTACCGTTACAATATTGTTTACCAACAGAAAAACCGTTCCACCGCTGTAAAAAAACAAAAAGAATCCTCACGAACGTAATTCGAGTTTTATTAATAGAGAAAAGTTACTCTTTATGGGAGCGAGGAAAAAATGCGCGTTACACGATTTCTCGCGGGAACTTTCCCCTGAGGTCAACGCGAAGTTAACACGGCCGCAATTTGAACGCTCGGCGAACCTGGTATGCGTGTTTATCCTCGTCTCTCGCCTGGTATCAGTGCTTTACATAATTCGAGTCTTAATTATTTTTATAAAAATACACTATCCATGCTAATTTATTTATGCAAAATTCAAATCGCGACGTGTATCGTAAAAGTTTCTCCCCTCGCCGCGCGGTGTAGAGTTTCCTCTTTCGAACGAATTCGAATCGACGTCCCAGCGGCGCGGCAGAAACTCGTTGCCGATCAAAAGCCGTTGAAAGTCAAACTATCATAATAAAAGGCGTTGCCCGCTAAATCGAAGGAAGCCGATATTCGCGCCGAGAAGTAAAAGTCGTCCCCTAAACTCACCCGGCACTCGGCGTACATCGGCAATCAACTCGTGCAGATGCATAAGTTTATTGCAAAGATATAACTGCAGCGCTCTTAGCAGCAGCTGCTTATAACCAAAAGAAACTCTCGGGAAGATGCTGCCGCCCGCCGCCACCGCCGCCGCCGCTGCCCTCGCTTACACCTTTCTCTGGCGCTCTCCCACCTCCTTTCCTTCCTCCTCCTCCTCGAGAGAGAGAGAGAGGCTTCGATACATACGCGCGGATACATATATTATCGTCGCGCTCGGCGGCAAGGCGGCACGCACACCTTCCTTCTCGCCGCCAGCGCCGTTCTCTCTCTCCCGCCGTGCAGCGCCTCTCTCTCCTCCTCGGCCGCGAGTCCCGGCGACGCTCTCAGTTAGTGGGTGCACAGGTTGCTCGCCGGTTCGTTCCTCTCTCGCTGCCCTCGGAGATTTGAACGAGCGACGGCGGCGGCGGCCCAGCGCCGCGCGGAGATTTCAACTCTTGTATACCTGGCCGAGCGCGACGCGAGGAAACCTATTTTTAGCCGTGACAGCTCGCGCGGGACTCTCTCCGAAAGCTAAGGCGAACATTCCACGTAGGCAGACTCTCTCGTCGAGAGGGATCCTTTTGAAAGTGCGCGCTGAAGGACGCCCCGCGCGCCGCTTTTTGCTCGGTTTTTTTTTTCTTTCCGTTTCTTTTTTTTTGCTTTTTCATAAGCGCGCCGCCGCCGCTCTCCGGCTTGCGACAGGACGTTTTGCAACGGCGGAATCGCGGAGAGGATGCTTCGACGTCGATTCGCTATTCATTTTAATCGAATTCGCGAGGTTTCCGTACGTACGGAGAGCCCGAGGACTGTGATTATGACGTGAGAGATCGCTATCGGCGACGAGTTCCGAGGAATCGCCGAGGCTGCCAGACCGGAGTTCTTGGTAAGAAGTGTGCCGTGAGTTTTAGCGCCGATTCATTTTCCAGTAAGTATATGTATCCGCGCGAAGAAGCTTTATTCGTAATCGGGGAAAACTCCTTTCGGTTCGGGTGTACTTGGAAGCGTGAAACTGAAAGTTTCTCCGCTTGATTTGAATCCAAGCGATTTCGCAAGGGATCGATTGAATTTCGAAATTTTCAGCCGTTAAAGCTGGAAAAATTTCTTAAGCGATAAATTAATAATTGACCTAGAAAGATGACTTTCACTCGGCAAGTTATTTATAGCCTTTTCATAAATTACTTATTAAGTAATTATTGTTAAGTATTTTAACGACTCGGCATTTATCAACGTCGCATCCACGATGCTAAGCGGATTATGCAACTTTTCAGTTTTAAATTCTACTGCGTCTCCGATTTTACTTTTGAGAAAAAAAAATTGCGACAAACTAAAGAAATCGCCGATTTAATGCATATAATCTCCAATCTTTTTATCGCCTACTAAACATATTCAAAGTAGCTCAATCGTAAAATTTAACGTCAAATTGCTAATAATTTAAATAATTTTGCCTCTTAATGTATATCCTTAAAGATCGTTTATCAACAAAACGAACGAAGTTTATATAACCGAACTACATTAACGGAAAGAATTTTAAAACTTGTTTGAATACTAAAATAAAAGTAAGTAGAATAAAAGCATGTATTACATAGTGTCTAAAAATATCAATTTATATGTTAAGGAAAGTAATCTTGATGGTTTCAATATCAGTGTAATTTAAAAAGAAAATTTAAACTTAAAATTCATAAAAACCGTCTCTGAATACATTTCCATAAGTAAAACATCGTAAAACTAAGATTTTGGACCTTGAAACCACTTTTTTTTTTATTATGGAAAAACTTACAAAAATAAGAATTATAATATACATATATGTAATTTATTGTTTTTCAATATTAAGACAAAATTGAAATACAAGTAACTGAAAACTGGATATAAACAGATATTTGTAAACATGCCGTAAAAACCGTTAATATTCTAATTGAATACTTCTAATAACATAGCGAGTAACATAGGTTTGATTTCAGAGTAGCACCGACGCCCAATCCGACCATCTAAGCCGCTCTCGGAACCAGATTCGGACTCTCGAGCTCTCCGGAGGCCTCGCTAAAAAAGGCTCGAAAAAAGGAGGAAAAAGTCGAGTGACGTGATTTAGCCTCTCCTAGGCTTTGTCTGTTGTAAAAAATCGAGACATAGCCTAGAATAGGTTAGGTCGGGGCTCGTTTACAGCGATCGACCCCGTTATCTTCGCCGCCAAGGACACGCCTCGTCGGTCAAGCTCAAGGCCGTCTCCTCGACGCCGCCCGACGGATGTTCGCACACGAAGCCCGACTTCCCCTCGGAAGGCCAAAGTCTTCTTCGCCATGCGGGAGCTGCTTCCTTCCAGCCTTCCTGCAAGAAATTATCATTTTTATAAGAGCTCCGCCGCCGCCGCCGCCGCCGCCGTCGCCGCGCTATGTGTGGGATTATTCGCTTAGGATAGGAAACGCCGACGCTGGAGCTATTGTAATTCCTTGTAGGGAACTTTGTAGCAATTATGAGCCAGGCTGTGGGAGTTATTTTTAGGCTTTAATTAAGGCTTAATGGAATAAATTTATTTTAAAGTAAACCGAGAGCTTAGGTAAAAATGCTAATAGTGCAAACGTCTTTAAGCGCGCTGATTTTATTAAAGGAACTTTTTTTAATATTAAAATGATATAAGAACGCGGTTTTCAAGTTTAACACATTTTCAATTGCCTAAATTATATTTGCTGTCGGCGCGATCGAGGCGCGGTCGTGTAAAGTGCTAATTAAGTGAAGTGCTTGTAAAAAAGATAATGAAACAGTCCGTTAATAGATAGGTATTTTCAAAGTTGTGAACTATGTTTGAATCAAGTACTAAGTAGACGTACTCATTATTCTATTTCAAAACAGCGTATTTGGTTGACGTGCAATACGTCATTTGAGTTACATTTTTAACTTTTTACTTTTTAAAACCTTGATTAAAGAATAATTCGATTTGTATTGATTCCAAAATTTAATTATGTACGTTGCTGTGCTGCGGTGTTTAAAATCGTAATACAGATTTTAACGTCAAGGTCGAAATCAAATTTCTGTTTTGATTTATATATATTGATGCCAATGTATATTTATTACGGCAATATCAATTAGAATTTTATTTTATTATTTACATTGAAGAGTTCGTTACCAGTATTTAATTTAAATATAATTTATATTAAGGTAGAAGTTGGTAGAGGATAATTATATTTATGAGTAAAGGTTTAAATTTATTTCGCGATCGAATTATACTGATGAATTAAGTTACTAATATTACTAAAGATTCCTTCATTATCTTCTTGAGTAGTTGAGTATACGATCTTACAGATGTCAGTTATAGTCTTTTTCAAATGTCGGTAACTAGTTTGTAGCGAGACAGCAGGTTGGTTTTACTGTTCAACGCCACCTGGTGACACGTAGATAATATTGCACTAATTTCCCTTCTTAATCTTTCGATTGTGCCTTATTTAAAAAATTAAATAGAAAATTAGATTAATACGAATCGTCAAACAATTAAATATTTTAAATATTCAAAAATGAAGTGCACAACGGGCGAAAACTGTTTTCAAAATAAAAGAGCTAGGTATTATCGATCGCATAAAAACACGTTTACCCATCGGTAAAAGTCAAGAGACTAAAATTAGTGCGCGGTACCGCCGGCAGAGAGTCCGCCGAGTGGCAGTCGGGCGCGTGTCCCGAGCAGAGCAGCCGACGCCGTCGTGTCGTAGCTGCTGCTGCTTCTGCGCTTCTCCAAAAACCGTCTCGGGCTTGTAAGACCGCAAGTGCTCCGGCGAAGCTGCAGCAGCGCGGAGGGACGCACTCGATACTCGCCCAGCTTCGTCGTCGCGGGCTGGCTGCTGCTGCTGCTGTTGCTGCTGCTCCCGTCCACGTTGTCCTCTCTCTCTCTCCCGTGCCTTTGGAGGGAATCGCGCGCGCGCACGAGAGCCTCGGAAAAAGAGGGAGAGAGAGAAAGAGAGAGTAGTGCAAACACGAAAATTCGGGCACCGCCGCCGCGCGAGTTCGCGAGTGCGCGTGCAGTGAAAATAATCGAGTGAAATGCCGAGGCAGCAGCGCGCGACTCGCGCTATATTTAGGATATAGGTGAGTACTGGCTTCTGGCGACTGCTGCACGATGATGATGAGAGAGAGAGAGAATCGAGCGCCGGCGGTGTGTGGTGCGAATGCAGTCTTGTTGCGTGCGATGGCCAGCAAATACGCTGATGCGACTGACGAGGGAAAATCAGAGCCTTTTCGTCGAGAGTTTTTCGCTGGGCCTCTTCCGCGCTGACCGAGCTGCGTCAGAGAGATTTTCGCCTTTATCCACTGCTCGAACTCGCTCCGAGAGCAACTCGGACTGGGCATAAAGCTTCGGGCCGGAGCTGCCAAGTATCGGATTTCTCTCTGGCAGATCGCGAAAGTCGACGTCGAAGCCGTTTTTCCTCTCGAGATTGCGCGCCTGACCCCTCTAACCTCACTCTTTTAATGTTTTTCTCGCTCGAGCTCTCGCCGTCTGTATTTACGCTGCTGCCTGCCCACATAAATACAGCACAGCGGATCCCCCACACACAATCACGTGTTTCATCTCGCTCACCGCGCCAGCCGCTTTACTTATGCAAGTGCACCTACACGTTTAATGCTTCCTCTTGCATTCTTAGCGCACTTCAGCTGTTTGCTGTAACAAACGTCAAGTAGCCACCAGCTGAGACTGTTTTTTTCGATGTTTGTTGTATAGCACTTTAGACGGGGACTCTTGATATTATGCAAGAATCTTTGTAGCTGGGATATTTTTATTTCCAACTAATAAAGCAGATGATCGATACGCGTGTTTTTCATCAAGCTGTCATTGTGCGAGTCTGAGATTTCTCGAGACTCCTTTAATAAAAGCTGCCTGCTTGAACCGTTTTTCGTCGGAAATCAAAAGCCAAGCGGCAAAGCTGCAGATTTAAACGGCTAAATCTCGTCTTAAGAGCCAAAAGAGAGCCTCGGGACGACGGAACAAAGGCCGTCATTCTCCGCGAAAGAAAGGAAAACTGCACGAGGAAAATAATAGAGAGCAAAGTGTTGTGTATGTGTGTGTGTATACACGTGGTTAGCCCATCCAGAAATCGATGTCCTCGGGACAGAGTGTAAGGAAAGGGAGAGGGCAGAGAGCCTCTCGGCGCTAAAGCGGCCCCCGTATTCATCAGGGGCGTCTTAATGCATTTCCGGTCTGGGCTCCGCGGCGTCACGTGTGCGTCTCCCTTCCCGCGCTGCCGAATTTCCGGCGCGTGCGGTGGCTTGATCCCCCACCATGAGGCAGCCTCTATTGATTGCACCACCGCACTACTGCCCTACTTTTATAGCTTCCATTCCTCCTCGCCCGCCTGCCTTCCCCTTCCCCGTTGGACTCTGCTGCTGCTGCTGCTGCTGCCGCTGCCGCTGCCCGGCAACCCTCTTTTTCTCTCTCCCGCTGCTCCCACCTCTCGCGGCCGTCCATGGGCTCACCTCGGAAAACTGCTTAGGGTGTATGCAAGTATAGCTTTCCCCTACCCCTCCCCTCCTGCTCGCTGCTCCATTGTGCGCCGCCGGTGATTATTTCTAGAAAGAGCCTCTCTCGCGAGGAGGCAGAACAAAGGACGCGAACTATATAATGCGCGCGCGAGCGATTAACGGCCGCCCTAATAGAGCCGTTTTCATTAACACTATCCGTCGGGGCTGGCTTTTATCGGCGCCCGGGCCGATTTATCGCGCGACAAGGAGGCGCGGGAAGGCTACCAGCTGAGTTTCGTTACAGCTGGCGATCGATTTCGAGGCCTTTTTCCCGCGGGTTTTACCGGGAAGCGCGCGCTCGCTTCTGGGCACGAGCAAATTGGCTGCGTAACGGCGCGCGAGCCGAGCTTTGTTTTGATATTATCGAGGATTCCTGGAAGCAGGGCTCGGTAAAAGGTGGAATGGTATCGGGATCTTGTTTGGCCCGAGGGTCTTATCGCGGGATAGGTGAATTAGCGTTTCGGGTTGTTATTTACTGAAGCTTTAGCTTTTGCAATGGTAATTTTGGTGAAAGGTTTTTTTTTTTTTTTTAATTGAAACGAGTGCAAACAGAGAGATAAGATAATAGAGCTGAAATTCTTGTTTCAAATGTTCTGTAGAAATTTAATAAAAGACACACTTGCAAACTTTTCCGAGAACTTTTCGTTCTCATTCCACTTTGCAGCATTGGCGTCTTTTTATATTCAACTGGCTTTTAATTCTATCTTATTTCAATTCCAATAATTTCCCAGAAAATTCGCTTTCATCGAAATAATACCTTCTCGGCTAAATCTGCATATTTCAATATTATCTCTTCTAGCCCGCACGCCAACCAAAGGCAATTAAACAAATATGAATTTTATCTACCAAGAAAACTCCCCAACAAGAATCCCCGAATTTCCTTAGAACCGAAAATTACAGGTAAACGCGCTCGGGAAGAAAGGAAAGAGAGAGAGAGAGAGAGGGAAAAGCAACGAACTGGCCGAGGCGATCGGAGCTTGGTTGCGTGCGCGCGAGATCAAGGTTGTGTCGTGCGCTATTTTCGACGAGAGTTTCCGCGATGCTCACGCGGAATCCTCACTCTAGTCATTCTCGCGCTTCGGTTTTTTTTCGGGGTGAAGCCGCGAGGAAAGGCCTCCGTCGGTGGACGGGACTCGACGATTAATGGGATTTCGCGCAAAGACGTAAAAATTATAAGTGGCTTTTTGTCGCTCCGGTGATTCTTCGACGAGTCCCCGATGGGATTACTTTTTCCTAGTGAAAATCTTTACGAGCTTCCGGTTAGTTTTGCCGTTGACCGCTTATCTGCGTAATCTTTTGTAGAAGCGCGGCTGCTTTTTGGTGTGTTTGCGTTTCAGTCGGATAAGATCAAATAGGCACGCTGCTTACACGGCTCGGTGAAAAATTTCAAACGACTAGTTTTAAAAATGAAGTGAATATCCGCTAAAAATAAGTATCCCGAGCTTATTCTCACTGTTAACTGACGTCATTACCGCCGTAATTTTAGTAAAAACAATAACTCGTGCCGATGATCCGCGTTATTATTAACTGCCTGCCTCGGCTTTTTTTTCTCCAATTCTCTGCAGTTATTGCCGTTTCGATGGTAAATACAGGGGAGTCGAGAGCCGCGTTACGTAACGCGAACGAAGCTATTTTCGTACACTCCGCGAGATTGATCAAAAATATTTTAACGGTCATTGATAAAAGGCCGCATAATTGCAACGCGCATACCGCGCGCTCAGATAAACGCCGAGAATTCCAATAAAACCGCGAATATTAATTAGAAAAAGAAAAACGCTCCGATAAATCAGCTCGTTAAAAAAGCTCCTCGCTCGAGAAAAGCGAAACGCGTTACTGTCCCTCCTCTCTCGCGAGGCAAAAAAGCAATTTCCCCCCCGTCGCCGGATTCGATTAAACAATGTATAAGCGGTGAATTCGATTTTAAAACTCGCGGCGGTAGGCCGCGAGAGGAGAGGGAGGGGGCCCCCCCAAGTGACGCGAGTCGCCGTTGCGGTCAGACCGCCGCTCTCTCTCCAGTGGAACTGGGGGACTGTCGCCAGACGCTTCGTTGACTCGATGCGGCGGGATGCGACGGTGCTCGGTGTTTACGGATGCGTTTCATGCCGATGCCGAGACTTTATGAGACCGAGAGCGATTTTCCAGTAGGGACTTACCTCGTAGCAATAATTATCACAGCAATATTGCTGCAACATTACATTGTATCAGCAATGTAATGTTATTGTATGTATGTTGGTTGTACATTTCTTTCGTTTATAATTTTTAATATTTGAAACACAGAAATTAAATAAAAAAGCGGTAAAAAAACTAATCAATATTTGCAAATCGAACTAGTTTTTATTGTTTTATAATTTTTTTCTTTTAAATTATAATTTTTTCATGAAATCTTAACCTTTTTCTATCAACCATTTTTAAATTTTACTCACCTGGATTTCTGGGTTATTTTATGTTGGGGGGGTCAAATGCTAGAAAATAAACGAGGGAAATAAGCGTGTATGCGAAGCATAAATCTTTGCAATTGCAAATATTGTGACGTAATAGATGTACGTGAATTACTCACTGAAAGATATGACTAGACGTAATATCCCATGAGTGTGATTTTATAAACTATTAGCTGTAATAATTATGCAATTGCGTATTCATGCTTTAGCACTTTGTCGTAAAAATCCCTTGAATATTAAAATGGCTACAATGAAAAAGATAGTATTCGTATAATTTAACGATAATTCTCTAAAAAGCACCACTTTTTACAGTAATTGTTCTCTTCCGCTAACAGTCCAGCCAGTTCTTGGAATGTAAGCTTCATTAAAACGTCCGTTAAATTTCATTGAAATCGCTGTTTTCGAACATGTTAAAGTTTACGTTTATTCTTAATTATCCTCACTAGCTTTTCTGCGGGTCGTGGAAAAACATTTATTTCTCGGGAACGAGGAGGAAGTGGAAATTACTTAAGAATGAAAATTTGTACGCGCGCCGCGTCACTTAAAGTTGACTTGCTTCAAAGTAAGCAGGACAGTAAATAATGATTAATGTTTGGATTGCTTAAATAAGCTGACTGCGCTTTGTTGTTAATTTAAAGTTCCTAAAATAACTATTTTCTAAACTTTGCTTGTTTAAAGGATTTCGTTCGTTCGCTTTTTTTCAAAACTTTCAAGATTTGCTTTTATTTTTTGGTTTACGTAAACTTGCATTCGCATATTTTTTTGCATATTTAATTTAAAATATATTCTAATTTCTAAATTGACACTGAGAAAACGTATAAACGAATTTAAAATTCATGTTTATATTCCGAACTTCCAAAGTGAAGAATCTTTATGCGTGTCTTCCTAAAGTAAATCATTTCTTTCAGTTTCTTAAAAGATTCACTCTTTTAACTCGCTAGTCAAAACAAAAACCGTTGGAATTCTACTTCCGCTGAAAAGAA
This sequence comes from Ormyrus nitidulus, assembly GCA_900474335.1. Taxonomy (NCBI): domain Eukaryota; kingdom Metazoa; phylum Arthropoda; class Insecta; order Hymenoptera; family Ormyridae; genus Ormyrus; species Ormyrus nitidulus. The sequence continues at coordinate 17,557 of UCOL01001634.1, forward strand.
GAAAGTATCAAAGATAATTAACGCAGCAAAAAGTTCTAGTTTCTAAACAAGCTTTTAATCTTGTTCAAATCAATATATTTCATTTGTTTAAACTAAGCACAATAGATAAATGGAACTAAGTAGTTTATATTTTGCTTTCAAACATTTCAAGCTCAACAATTCAAGCCTTTTTTTATATAAAGTTGCGCTTGTATAAAATTAAATCAAGGCTACCTATGAAGTACGCATAAAATTTACGAGATTTGACTAACAGCAACGTAAACAAACTTACACGCAGTAAAAACCATATGAAAAAGTCAAACATTTAACTCCTTGAAAACAGCCGGAATTCTTGCATAACTATCTCGACAAAAGGGCCTTCCAAGTTTCCCGAACGCGGCAATCGTTCCTCCTCCAGCAAGAACTCGAAATGAATAATAAACGCTGACGTGCAACAGCTTTCACTCCATAATGCAGTAATGAATCGAAAGTGCCAGATCGCCGAGTGATTTCCCCTGTCGTGACTGTTCATTATAAGCATCGCCGCGCCGCGGCGTATATATATATATGTATATTCGAATGGGGGTAGCTTATTCCGCGAAATCCGACATAAATTTCCGTGTCTTGCATTCCGACGACGTTTCAAGGTCAAGTACGAAATGCAGCGCTCGGAGTTGATTTAATCATCGCCGGCTATAGTGATAGCGGCGCGGGGGTTCGCTTGAAAACTTTATATCGATATCTCGGTAATCGAAGTCGCGGGGGGGCTTATTACTTCGGCCATTTCGACGGGGAAGGAAAATCAATCGCGGAAAAGTAAGTGCGCTGGCAGAGTGGTAATCGGGTGTGTTGGCTCCGCGAATTACCGCGTAATGGAGGTAAATTATCTATCCTCGAATCGGTGACACGTGTGAGTCTGGAAAAATTACTTGCACTATACTTATTTTGACTATGTAGTGTTGAAAAAGTCTTGTAAAATCTTACGAGATCTTGCGGATTCTGGTGCAAATACGCGCAAAAAAATTTTGGTTAAAAATGACCCCTAAATTTGAGTGAAACTCGGGCGATTTTGGAAGTAGGGTGAATTTTATCCCTATTTACACGAAATATTTAATAGATCGTGCTTTAAATTTTATTTTTCTGTGTACAAAAGTTACACATCTCTATAGTAATTTGTTCAATCCCTTAACGTTTATAACCAAAGAAATTCAATGTTCTAAATTACGTAAAAATTAACAATATACTTGTGACACTTAACAAATCCGTACACTCAGAGAAAAAAAGGAATAAAAAGTACTATTTCTTATCGTTATTTCATATATGAGAAGAAGAATAAAAACATTTACTATATAAATAATAAATATTAAAATCGAAAATTATAGATATGAGAAAACAAATAATAAAATTTACTATATGAATAGTAAATATTAAAATAAAAAATTTAGTTAATTCAAAACATATAGTAAATATTCTTATTTTTTTCTTATATCTGAAATAACGATAAGAAATAGTACTTTTTACTCTTTTTTTCTCTCTCAGTGTATGAGTAATTTTTCTCCTCCCTCATTGTAAATACATACTTGTATACACGTACATAGGTATACCAAACAAAATGTCGGTAACCTAATCTTATAGCACATAAGCAAAGAAGCAACAAAAATATTGTTTTCTATTAATTTTAAATTAATATAAAAGCATATTTTGAATATCTTTAGTAATCTTTAGTAATTAAAATTATAATCAAATGCTTACTAAATAAATTATATTCTACGTGTCATTGATGTACAATTTTTGGCATAGATAAATGATGCTCATTGAAATGAGTAAACAAAATTACCATACCGGTATCGTAAAAGTTTAGTCAAATGTGAGAAGGGTCCTGGATTATTATTCTTAGGTGTAATTTTTATTTGTAATTTTTCTCCATGTTCGCATATTAAATCCTATAAAATAATTTGTATAAACTACTCTCATGAGAAAATCGTACAATATCCTGTAAAATCTTGTTCATTCTGGTTCAATTATTAAGTCCTATGTAAAAAAATGCAGTATTTGTAAGATATGCGTAAGTAGCTGATGTGTACATCAGCTTTGATCAAATATCATGAATAAAAAACTAATCTTTCACTCGAATAACGAATACTTTCGTACTTCAGTAGTAAGGTTCTGCTTTGAGTCAGACGCAGCACAGCACCTCTATAAAAACTTTATGAGAACGTGCACATTACTCGGAATATAAAAACGCGAGAAAAAATGAACAAAGAGAGCTTTCTTATAATTCTCGCATCTATAAAGAGTAGATGCTCTTATAGTTATTAAACAGAAGCCTCGCCGACGCGTTTTCCCTGCGAAATACTTGGAAATTTCAATGACCCGATTAACCTCCGCCCTATATTATTTCTTTACTCAAAAACGAGCTTAAAAATCCAAGTCAAAGCGACCAGTTTCGTGGCAATCTCTTCTCCCCTCCAAAGTAAAATCAAGGAACGTTCAATTACCGTAACATTCTTCAGTACAAAGGTAATCTCCAGTTGGCGTGCGATCCGACGATAGTTTTCGTAATAAATGTTCCCCCCTTCCAGCCGTATATCGCCGCCGAGTGATCGTTAAAAAGTGCCGCCGTGCTTTCTGTTTGCCCCGAGGCGGCGCCTCCCTTCTTCATTTACACTGTGTGGCCAAAGCTCTGCCTACCGCGGCTCTCCGTTGTCGATAATTTCTAGAAAGTTTTATTCGAGCCTCGTAATGGCTTAGTTAGTACGGGACCGGGGCTCATTTCGAGATTGATAAATTTTCATTATCGATTTGTTTTATCTCGCTGCGTCGAGTCTCGATCGTATATAGTTTATTCCGAAGGTGTTCGATGACACATCGAATCGATCCATCGAGGAAAGCAAATTCCACCAATCAACTGCCCCCCGTTAAAAGCACCAAACGCCAAACAGCAAAACGAATACCCCCGTTAACCAGCGCATATAATCCCAGCCAATAAACCCGGCTCCCTCGAACGGGTCATCAGCCCGTGAATGCCGCGTTGTCGACCGTCGCCGCGAACATAATAACGAGCCCTCCGGATAGGAGCGGCGTCGAGCTTTTAACCCCGTCCGGGCTGGGCCAAGGTCATCCGCCGGAATTGGATAGGTAGGCGGCTCTCTCCGTCGGCTCGGAGCGGCGCGCGTGCAGCCATATCGCGGGAGCGAGCGGCCCGATTCGGCGATTACCCGGCGCCTGCCGAGCACGCCATCCGTCACTCGCGCTCGGGGGGAGGGAGAGAGAGAAAAAGGGCCCATCCGAGAGGGGAATCCCCCCGAGCAAGGTCGCGATATCGGACGCGCTCCCCCTTCCCCCCCGGAGGGAGGAGGGGTGAAGGTTAAGTTCGCCGGAGAGCTTTTTCGCGAGAGCTTTGCGCGGCCCTTTGCGCGGCCCGCGGGGGGGATATCGACTTTGCTGCTTGTTTTACGATTCGATGGAGTATTGCTCTCCTCGGAGGGAGGGAATCGTCTTCTCTCTCTTTTTCATTCGAGGACATGTTTTCCTTTAATTGGATTGCTTTTGCGGGAAAGTTTCTCGACGAGCTTTTTAGGCGGGCTTCTCGTTTGAAAACAGTCTCGTGACCGTATACACCGAATCCAATGGAGCGTCGCGGCTTTGTTATCGCGAAGCGGGGAGCTTAAATCTCGCGTCCGATTCCGAGCGCGAAACATTAATCGAAACAAAGTTTCCTTTGTTCGCTCCCCTCCCCCCCGAACCCTTCCCCAACTCAAGGTCGACAAAAGTCAGCCAAAACTATACACACGACCGCTCGGCGGAGCGTTACGCGTCGTTTTTCCATTCCGAGAACCCGATTACAAAATCGCGCGCTCGAGAGCTTGTTTACTTAAGAAGCTCATTTTTCATCCCGAAGCTCGAGACACACTCTTTTCATCGTTTATTTACCCGACGAGCTTCCGACGGGCGCCTCCTCCCTCCCCTCCCCGCCTCCGTCGTTAGCGTATAAGAAAACTATTTGGAAGCGTCAATTAAAAGGAATTCGAGCTGCGTAGGCGGCGGCAGTCGGCTCGCGAGCTTTCGATCGGCCCGGCGGATAGCCGCGCGGGAGAGAGAGAGCTGTTAGCATGATTGCGACTCCTTGGCCCCGCGCGCCGATAAGGACTCCGGCCGGGGGGAGAACTCCGACCTCCGTCTCCTACGGCTTGATAAGAAGCTAGATAAATAAAAATTAAGCTCGCGGAGGCCTTTTTTTTTTTCTTTCTTTTTTTGCTTTTTGATTTGTCACGGGCGTTGGCGTGCCCGGCTCTCGTAAAAGCTGCTCCGCTGACGCAAGCCGAGAGGAAGTCGCTCTCGGCGAACGGCGTCGTTCCCTTGACACACTGCGCGCGTGTGTGTGTGAGTGTGTCTTTTTACTGATTTCGTCGAGGCTTTTTTTTCGAGCTTTCTGCGTGTTTATTGATGATGTCACGCTGGGTTTTCACCTCGTTTCTCACTCGCTCGAGGGATTACGGTTTTTATTGCCGCGCGCGGGCTGCTTTATTCGGCGCGCGATGTGCTTTTTTAGATCCGACCGCCGATCGGAGAGAAAGAGAGCTTTGGATCGAGATGGCTGCGAGAGTTACGGCTGATTTGGGTCGTTAATTCGGGGGAAAAAATGTACCGAGGAACTTGGAAGTGACGAGAAGCTGCCGAGCTTTCGAGCTGTCCGGAGAAAATGGAATAATTAATTAAAGCCTTTATCCGTGCTTTCGCAGCTTAAAATTCAGTTCAAAACGTGAATTACACGGAAATCCGCGTGAATTCGTTCCTCCACTCGAACGGCGAAGTAATCCCCTCAGCCCGTCTAATGGGAAAGAAAAAGCATACCGAAAGCTTGACCCAATTCCCCCGCGCGCGAAACTCCTCAATTGATTGAGCGCCCAAGTTTTGCGAGCGGAATCGGCTCCGATCTAAGACTCCTCAAAGTGTGTGTGTATATATAAAACGCGGCATAAATCGAGAGAGCATAAGGCCGCGAGGGAGAGAAAGTTTAAACGAGCCTCGGAAAAAGTTTTATTATCACCGCGGCGCGCGAGAACGTTCACCGACTCATAGTTCCCCGAACAATCCTCCCCCGCAACTACTCCCGGCAATTACACCCGCCAAGTTCAAGCCCGAATCAATTCTCACACCTCGAGCAATCCCCAACTCGACCGCGCGCCCCGCACTCTCGGCTCGCCTCAAAAATCACAAGCCGCGGCCGTCATCTCCGGCAGATAATTAAGCCTCGAAACGCTCCAAAGTCACGCACCCTCCCCCGAGAGAGAGAGAGAGAAAAAGCTTGCAGTGCAATGCAGTCGCATAGGTGAGGATCGATCGGAGAGAGGGAGGTAGAGGGAGGCAGAGAGGGGAGGACCCGCGTCAGAGCAGCGGTAGCATCGGCAGTATCCGGGTGGGGTGGCGGACTCGCGTGACCCGGGAGCGGCCCGCGCGACTACGTGAGTCATAAACCAGCTGGGGGGAGGGGGGGCGCACGTGTCGGGTCCGCTAAAGGTCGCGGCAAAGGTGCATCCTGCCGAGATGCCCCCCCTCCCCCCTTTTTTTTGCCGGGGGGATTAGGACTCTCTCCGCGGGTGTATCGATTCTCTCCCGCGGACGGTGTGCGTTCGAAATCCGCGCGCGGGGCGATTCTTTGGGCCGCGCGATCCGAGGAATTGACGCAGCGGTCGGGGGGAGAGCGGGATTTTTTTTTGGGGGCGAATTGGGGAGGTCGGTTTTCGGCGGCGTGTTTTTACAATTTTTCTGTTAAAGCATAAAAGTCGTGTTAAGTCATTAACGGCGAGGTTGCGTCGTAGGTGTGACCGATCCTATTCTCGGGCTTTTTTGCTCGCTATTTTTGGAGGGTAAACGCGTGGAGTGAAAATTAAAGGGAATTATTAATAGGGGGAAAATGGAGCTTGCGTAATATTCAGTTGGTTCGCCAAATATTTATCGTTCGAAACACTGTTTTGACTCCGTTTCGACGTCAGATGCGAGTAAAGAATTAAAAAAAAAAAAAAAAAAAATAGCGATTATCGACTGGTTCGCGAAATTATTTTTGGAGAAAATATTATAAATGTTTTTTTTAACTCAAATACAAATTAATTTTCGTTCTCTAATAAAGAACGCCGGAAATTCCTCAAATTTCAATCTTGTACACTTATATATATAGTTTTCAGAGTTTACCAATATTAAAACACATTTGTTTAACTGCAGATGCAAAAAATCTCTCGCTGCTTTAAACTTTGCGAATTGAAAAACATCTCGAAACCGCAGCTGGAGAGAAGGTGACCTTGCTTTGCTCCGAGCTTTCAGCTATACGTTTACACATTACTCATTAGCCTTTGAACTTAATGTACGCTTAATGCCAGCTAAAATGCCTAAGTTCTCTCAAAGAGATAAAAAAACTTCGCGCGCCTCTCGCTCTCCGCGCTGGTCTAAATTTTCTCTCTCGCGCGGACCGTTACCTTTATTCTTAGAAGACGAGTGAGGCAACTCAATTTTTGCGCCCAAAATCTGAATATCATCCTTGAAATTTAATTACGAGGCGGCCGCGCGGCGTATAATGAATCGTCGTTCCACGACGGCGGCCTCGCCTAAAAATTGATTTGTCGAAGCTTCGCGGCGCCTCGCCGAGACACTGAATCTCTCTCGCGTTTTTACGCTCGACGGCGAATGAAATCACTGTCAAAGAGGCGGCGATTCGTTCCGACGTCGAATCTCGGCGCGATTATAATCCCACCGCAGGATGTTTAAACTCGCGTGTTTACCCTCCATTTATCGCTCTCTCTCTCTCTATTTAAAGCTCCCCGCGAACCGAGAGAAAGCTCGGCGCGCGAATAAATTATTCCCCCTAGGCGAAAAACAAGTCCGCGAGATCTCTTTTGTTGCGTCGAACTCGCGATTAAACTATAATGCATCGCCCCCACAAGGTAAAACGCGCGGAATCGAAAGCGGTAGCCGCGGCGGAGCTATTTCCTCATCACTAATTCACGCTCCTCTTTACACATGACGAGCGGCCGAGGACAGTGATCTCTCGACTGTCGAGAGAGAGATGCTCTCCCCCGGGCTGTAATTCGCGGAAAGTTGAGGGAACTCGCGGGAAAAACCTAATGACACGCCGAAGCGGCGCTTGGTGTATTAATGAGGCGATGCGAGAGAGAGCCGCCTCGTTTCATTAATATTCTGCAGAGCGACGGGGGAGGGTTGTTGCTTGAATATGCGTGCGTTACTTATGGACGCGCGCCGAGAGAACCGACTGGCTTTTCTTGCGTTTGTGTTTTTGTTTTCAGCGAGCTCTCGGCGATTGGGCGATTTTGCTGGAAGCGGCGCCTTAATTATTCATCCTTTTGGGATTGTAGAGGCTTTTCGAAAGTTTAGGCGTCGAGCGCGGCCTTCGGGATTATTGATCTTATAAATTGTGGTTAAACAATTACTCGATATTTCACGCGGGATATTCCTTCTGAATCACACATCAAAGTTTGTTGATGGGAGCTTGAAGTTTGTATTGTTGGAGTGTAACGAAGTTTTCAAAAGACTGACTTCATTCTAAGTTTATATTGATTTCGTATATATTTTGTTTTAAATTTTTATATTTTGCTATAAATATTTAAATATAATTTGGTCAATTTCAACAGATTTACGAAATTGAGAAAAATTATTTTGCTCCATTCCAGCGATGCAAACAGACTCATCTTTTGATTCTCCAAAATTTCTTATATCAACTGAGAGGGCTGGTTAACGTGTGTTTTAAATTGAGCTTTTTTTAGTTAAAATTGATGCGTAAATTAAATAAAAACAATTGGAAAATCATTTTAAAAGATAAAATATCATTATATTAAAATATTCATGACAAGCAAACATGTGTAATTATTTGATAATGACAAAAAATAATAGCAACTTGTCGTTTTCAACTACAAAACAAGCTAAGAATTGGCAAAAAACTGCTTAACTTTTGTACCAGGGTCTTACTCTCTAAAAACAGTCTTTTAGTTTAAAAGATCAACCTGGAATCATTTTCGAATCATCTTTTCCTTCTTTCCAACGACTTCTCGAAGCGTGCCGCAGCCAACAACAAAGAAAGTCCCGAAGCAGCCCTCCCCCCGTTCTCAAGCTCGTATCGCCGACAAAGAAAACGCCTCATCCGCTGCAGCCCCTCTGCATAATTCATCGGTCAAGCTGCAGCGAGCAGTCGGCTTCTCGTCTTTGCACTAACGGCCAGATGGACAAGTGAACGGTCAATTCTCCGGCGAAGAATTTCAGCCCCCGCCCCCTGCAATATTAATCCGCTGAATAATGCAGAGCGGCCGAGTGTGTAGAGTCTCCGCGGAGCGCCATAATTCCCGGCTATATACAATAGGCCGCGGCGGCGCTTCCGCGATTCGACTCGCCGAGGCAGAGGAAAGCCGACACTGTCGGAGCGGACGTCGGGCCGGGATCAAGCTGAAGGGCTGCTGCCGCTCTCTCCGCGCGAAGGAGCCTCTGGAACACAAGTCCGTTTTCCGCGGCTTGCCGTGCTGCGACCCTCGTGGATCAGCTTTATTCTCGTTGCGCCGATTCTCCGCACACCGATATCCGCTGGCTTGGTATTACGCGCACTCTGTTTTCACTCGGTGTATACTTGGGGGGAGGAGCGACGGGTCGATCGTATTTTTGTTAATTTTTGTTTTCTGTTTTCTTGAAAGGGTTTGTTGAAAATTGCTATATTTTTTAGATTATTTCAACTGTACTGCTGCTGGCGTTAAAAACAAATTGCTGGAGAGAGACTGATTTGTTTCTCGTTAAGTTTCTCACGGGGTCTTTAATTCAAAAGTCTTGTTCGATTTAAAGAAGAAAAGCTCAAATCGAACGTAAACGAGTGCAACATTTTATAGTTTCACTCGAATAGCTTTTATCGCAGCAGACTTATCGCGATAATATTTACGTTTCAATAAGTTGTGTTTAAGAAGCAGCGTAAAGGAGTGCACAGATTTACCACTAAACTCTCTCAAGGCGAAATTTTTGTATTTCCTGTAATAGCCGCGTTTTCTGCTATATGGATTTTCCGAAAAAAAAAGTCCGCTCGCCAACTACTACCGGATTTTTATAACTTGCGTCCGTGCCAAGTCCGAAAAGTTGTGAAAAAAAAAGAGCCGAGCTCAACGAAAAAGTAGAGCAGCTCGAATGGGTGGGCAGAAACAAAAATTGAGTAAGGCAAAAAGGTTTGGCCGAGCGGAATTTTATTTTAAAAACAATTTCAACAAGTTTCCCTTCCCAAAAAAAACGTATTAACTGTTCTATCTCGCGAACGTTTTCTCGGTGTGTTCTTTTTAAAATTGTTTTTATTTTTGAATAATTGCGAGCCCCCGAAGTTCTCTTTGAGTTTCAGGAAGTGACAGAGTTCAAAAAAGACTCGAAACAGATTAATGGAATTTTGAAGAACGGCTTTTATTAAAAGATTCTAAATATGAAAGACTGCCTGCCGTCCGGTGAAATCATCAAAAACACATCTTCTTTCAACTATAGAACGCATTTAAATTCAAAATGTAAGAAAACCCGCATTTCATCCCTTCGAAATTATCGCCTCGGACATTTATCACCCATAATTCCAGGCAGTAAAACGCCGCTGCACCGAGTGACCATTAATAATTCGACAAATCACCCGAAATCCCGAGCTCATTATGAAAACTCCCGCGAGGAACAAGGCGGAAAATCAATTTTTATTGCGAAACCGAGAGAAGCAAGTAGTTCTAGTCCGGGACGAGTAAGACACACATCAGTGGCGGCGGCACTAATCGTTATATATAACACGATCCCGCGTTCGTTCGAATCTCGCTAGGAATCCTCGTCTCTCTCTTTCTCTCTTTCTACACTTTTCATTGATGCTGGCGTCAGAGGAGGTCGCCTTGGCGTGGCTTTGGAGCCCAGCCAGGAGAGCGGCTCGCCCTAAGTTAACTCTCGAGACTATCCGTCTTCCTCCTTTCCGAGAGCTTCTCTCTCTCTCTCGCTCTCGAGATATCCATAAAACGAGATCCGTGTGTGTGTGTGTGTGTGTGTGTGTGTGAGGAGGAGGTGGGGGGAAAAGACGCGCGGAGCGAACGAACAGCTGATGCCGCCGCCTTTGAGGCGAGAGCGCGGCGCTGTTAATTAATAAATTCGATTCGGGCTTTCTTTCCACGCGGCAAAGTCAATTGCCCCCCTCCGGCTAATTTTACGGCCCGAAGATTTCTTCCTGGTTCGCGACGGCAAATTCGCTCGCCTCTTCGCTCTCTCGAGACTCCGAGCGTAGGAATTCCGAGTGAATTTGGCTAACAAAGTATAGTCCTCGTCCTCCAGTCGGGTTTTAGAGCGAGCGATATAAAGTTAGATTTTGAATGGGTATTCGAAATTTACGGTCGAGCGTTTATGATGAAGACGCGCAGTCCGTTTACTTCCGATTAGGCTGTATGGCTGAGAGTTTATAGATAGATTTTCATTGCCTTCGTAAATACTTTGCGAGCAAGGAAATGGCATATTAGAGGGTATTAAAGATCTGGCTGATTGATATTATTTGCGATGCAAGGATAATTTGTCGATTGATCGGTGCAATTCACTTTATTAATAAAGCTTTATTAACAAAAAGTCCACTCGTCGTTTCAGAAAAGCTTGAATTTAAAGCTGTTTATAATTTAAATCACCGATTCACGTGATTATTCTCGAATTTTTAGTCAGTTTAGGTCGATCTTCATAAATTACTTAGAAATCACTGAAATAAACGTTTCAGTTGGCCAATACGTATTACCCTCAAAATAAATTTCCATTTAAATTCGTCCAACGATTACCGAGCATTACGAAAAAAAAAAAAAAAAAACAAAGAGCTCCCGCATAAAACATCGAAATCCGCACGAAATCGTATAAATCCAGACTGCACACTTCCACCCGGCGGGCGGCTCGCGAAAAAAGAAAAAACGCAGACGCCATTGTCCGAGGAAGCATTAGACGCTCGGCGGGAGAGCATCGCGTCGATATACAAGAGGGAGAGAGAGAGAGAGAGTCGTTCGGTCGGCAGCAGCAGCAGCAGCGGCGGCAGCGGCTCGCTCGCGAAAATATTTTCATTATAAATAGCGTCGACCGCTGTCCTGTTTATTTTTACGTTCCGCTGCGCCAATCAGCTCGGCCGCGTTGCTCTCTCTTGTATACATTGCGAATCCGCGGACGCGCCCAAAGCCGGTATTTTCGTCGCGCGGACTTTGGGTTAAAGAACGCTCTATCGATTTTACCCGGCTCATTACTTTAAGTGGGAATATTCGCTGCTTCACTCTCCGTTGGGCTTTGATTTCTGAATTTCGCCGATTGCCAGTGAGACGGGAGTCGAAGGGTTTCGGAATGGATAAAGGGACCGCTGGTTTTGGAAGGAGGTTATTTCAAAGCGGAAAATGGATTTATTCGTTTTTGGTCAGCTTTCAGAGGGCAGGAAGAGCTTTTTCGGGAAAAATGCGTTTTCTATTCGCGCATTGACCTAAAAAGTTGATTTAATTTTGGGGTAATGCATGCAGAAACACGTTTTGATCCAGTCGATAAATCCTGAAATAATGGGCCACTGCACCAATTTTCACAAAATAAATAGCTGCAAAGCGGCACGATAAATAAGCTTTCATTGTATCGCCGAAAGAATTCTTTATCCTTCCAATTGAATTTTTACCGAGTTGTAAAAACCACGTAAAGATTTTATCGCTCACTCCGCTCATTACAGATAACGGTTATAGGATTCCAATTACGAGGTAGGTTATTTTCTTTTTTTTTTTACAATGAAATCAATTTCACTGATTGTTGAGATAATCTACTATGCTCACCATTATGCAACCATCGATCGCTCACAATATGCAATCTAAGAAAAATATTTGTCAACGCCAATAAACACAAAAGATAAGCCAGCTTACCTCTCAGCGTCTAATGAGAAGAAGAAAAAGAGCCGGTAAGCAGGCACACAGGGGAGGCACTTAAATGAATGAATAATTGATGGAGGGACCGATCGAAGCTCTCTCGGAATTTCATCGGATTTGCAAAAAGAAAAAAAAACGACCTGGAGAAAAACGAATTCGATCTGTCTAGGCGATTCTTGCCCCGTGACCCATTTCCCCCCTATATGGGTCACGAGTTCAGCAACCCACGAGCGCCCTCCCGCAACTACCGGCTGACCTACTCTCTAATTCCTCGCTGCTCTCTTCGTGCAAGGACCATTTAGCGTTTAATTATGCGGCGCGGATTTTTTTGTAATCTTTTAGCGCGAACGCCGCGGTTTTGGGTTGGGAGCGCGGATCGTTATATAAAACGTCCGGGAAACGGAGCTGGAGAGCCGAGAGCATGGAGATATTTTCGCGGGACGCTTATTGATTCGCGGATGTTGAATTCGCGGCGGTTAATTTTAAGCCGCGTCAAAGTTTGATAAGAGGAGAGGTGAAAATGTCGGTTGAATATAAGGGGGGTCATTTTAGCTGCCCTCTTTCTCTTGAATGACAGACTGTTCTTCGTTAGATGCATTTATTGGTGATTTATTAATTGCCTAATGAAATAACCGCGAGGATATTCCATGTTGACGGAACAGAGGTTTATTTTCACGTGTCCCCGTTATGATCGGAATATCTATTTTAGTGGTGTTTCCAGAATTTCCGATAAAAATCGATCTCCGCCTGACTGCGAATGCTAAAATCAATCCATGGTTAATATTTTAAATCGCAGGTTCCATTTATATTGCATTTCAGGTCGTTCGTTAATTTTTCCAACCTGCTTGGCTAATAATAAATAATATTGAATCTTTATTAAACTTCTTCAGTAACTTATTTAGAATCTCAACATAGCTTTAATGTCGTGCAGATTAAATTTTGTTCAATCATTGATTTACCCATCATTCCAAGCAAAAAATATTTTTAATTTAATTCGAATATTTATCCGTTAAATTTTTAGGATCTTTAACAATTGTTTCCAACTATTTTCAATGATATAAAATAGTACTAAATTGCTAAATAACCACAAATAGCCTTTATATATTTAATTAGACCGCATTACGGTTGTTTCCCGAAAATCCAAACAAACTTCAATAGAATCACAACCTTTACCCATTTCGAAAAACACATCATCCACCCTCAAACCCTTGATCAGCCTCTCAAATCTCTCGTCCTGCCCCAATCCGCAGCCGGGCGATCCGCGCGAGAAATCTCGGTCCAAGCGCGACTACGTGACGCGTCGCGCTCGTGACGTCGCTCCTCTCCTCTCGGCCGAGGCTTCGTCCCGCGAGATATCCGCTACGTCGCGCTTACGGCCGGGCTTGCCAACATGTGACGGCTTTTGGCAAGGCACCGACGCGCGATAGACCGACCGCTAAACGAGAGAAAGAAGGAAATAGAAGCAATTCCGCGGCTATTTTCGGCCGCCCCGCGCCGAGAGCGCTGAATTTTACGGATTGCTCGTTGGCGGAATTCGGGCTTTTGGGAATTGTTTTTTTTTTGGGGGGGGGGGGGGGAGGCCGGCTTCTCGATTGTCGGAATTTTGTTTGAGGTGCGAGATGGATTGTGCGGAGTCGGCTGCAATTGGTTTGATCAGAATATCATATTTATTCGTAAAGTATGAACCTTTGATGCCGAGTCTTTGAACGAGCTTGATAAAGACTTCTTTATATTGAAAACTAAATAAACTCCGCGCAAAGGCAAGCAGCTTTAGACTAAAAGATAAAAACACAGCTCTTCCTCGAACAGCTTCAAACTCCTCTATCCCGGTTCTACCCAGAATCCTCAAATTCGCCGCCGCATCTTCTCCAAGCAGTCCAGCAGGAACCCCCGAATTCGTCCTCTGCGCAATCCTCATCAACCTCGTAAAGATCGCTAAAAAAAATCGTCCTCGCGATACGCAGCCCACTTCGAAATGGAAGTCTGATTCGGGCGTTTAACATACTTACGCGGCGTCGGCGGTCGCGGTGATGCGTCTGTCCAGGGAGAGTAGGTCGTTACCATGGCAACTGGGGGTGCATCGCTTCTCTCTTCCACTCTCTCCCTCGTTCTTTGCACGCACCGGAGATTCCACGTATATATATATGTACTTGCTCGCTCGTACCCCTGGCCTCTACACCTCTCCCCGCTTTTAAGCCAGGAAGCGACGTTCTTTTGTCCCGACATCTGCCCCCCTCCCCCTCTCTCCTCTATCTTTGTTTCTTTTTTCCCTAGCTAAGGTAATTGCGCACGTGCTGGCTCGTGTACTTCTTTTATTGATATTATTTAAGCTTTTTGTCTCGGAGCTCGGGGATTTGAAAGGTCAGCTTTTTTGTGTCTCGGGCTCTCTCTCTCGCATTGATCGCACTCCAATTGGAGATTTATAGCGAGGAGTGGAGAGTGCTTTACGAGAGGGGATCGGGAGTGATTTAATGATTTATTAACGGAAAGTTTAATTTTGTTGGAATATTGTGAATTGTTCAACGGCGTTTACGGAATCGGCATTTAACTTTCCGAGCTGCTGATCAAGGATTTATAATCTTTTCAATCTTTATATCCAAAATTAATAGTGATATTGACCTATTTATACACCATAATTGCAAACTTTTTACCTCGATCCAGCCAGGAAATAAACTATCGACATAAAAAAACGCTCCCCACTAATCGATCCCCGAAATCCAAGGAGAGAGAAAAAAGATAAGTTCATTACCTGGCTCTCGCCTGTCTTCGGGCAATCTGATCTCTTCTCCGTTCGTCGAATTGGTTTCCCGCGAGATTCCCGGCTCTTGGCACGGCTCTCGGGCCGCGATCGCTTTCAGGAGGGACTTGCCGCCGCGACGCGTCGCTTCATTGGTCCTTGTGCCGATTATCCACGCTGCGCCACTCACCGGGGTGAAATTCAAGTTCATCAAGTCCACTGCTCGGTAAGCGAAGGCTGCTCCAATTGCGATTCCGCCGCGGGAGGCTCGCCGGAAGTTTTGTCGCGAAAGATGGCGCGTTTGCGGAATGAATAATTCGTTTGACGTTTATAATAAATTTGGTGAAACTGTTTTTAGAGTGGATCTTGGTTTGGTATTCTTATCGAGTTTGAAAAGATTTTTTTTGATTAAAAAAAATCAAATCAGTTTGAAAATCGTCGGAGGTAAACTTGATTAATCGATTTTAAAATTTATTAAAGCACTAAATGAAGGTACGAAAAAAGTGAATTTAACAGAAATTCGACGAAAGTAGAATATTTACAAATCCGATACCGCTTTTAGACACAAATTTAAACTAAAAATTTCATTTCGTACCCCTCAAAGTAAAGTTCCATTTCGTCGTTGATTAATTATCGATTTCAACCTCCCAAAACGTTGATGAGCAAATCAAACTCTCCAGACATCGAAATAAAAATCAGCCAATCGAAAAGTCCCACCTCGCGGGACTCCTGGAAACTCGAATCTCGCGTGTCCTAATAATCCACTTGAAAAGCCGAGAGAGAGAGAGAGAGAGAGCACGCGAGTATTGACGTTTCATCCCGCCGATACAGGAAAAATAGGTCACTCCAGGTTACCCCCTTCCTGCTCGACCTGCTGATCCACCTCTCGCCAAAACCTGTCGAAAAGCCAAGCCAGCCAGCCGGCAATTCGCAGACGCGTCCTTCCTGCCTGGGAGCTGCTCCGACGCGCTACGAACGCGACACCCCGTATTATTCCAGGGGACGGGGGTGCATGACCCAGTTCCTCGAGCGCCGCGCCGAGTTATATGGGTCATAGGCACCCCGATTCCAGTCCCGCTCCGGGTGTGTGGGTGGCGTCTCTCTCTCTCTCTCTCTCTCTCTCTATGCGGCCCCGCCGGAAATTGAACCTTTTCACGCCGCGAATTCGCCTTCCGAGTGGATTAAGCGAGAGAGCCGCCCCCCCGTCGGTGTATATACCGATATTCTTGACGAACCGAGCTCGTCCTTATCTCGCTGGGAGACTGGCTGCTGCATTGATCTTCTCTGCGGATATGCTGCTGGGATACTGAGATTTAAGGCTGTCCGAAAATTACTGCTCGATCCTTTGCTGCGGGTAAATTAAGACGCGTATCGGACAACGTAGTTGAGCTCATTGTTTTCGAGAGAAATCATCTCCCTTCCTCGAGTTTCGTCCCAAAATTGAGTAACTATTTTGAGGTGGAACGAGTCGAACGGATCGATTTCTGCTCGAAAACGCTCGATTTCCACGAGAGATTTCCACAATGGTATTTTCGGCGATAAAGGCCTGAAAGTGTGCCCGGGGCACATGCGCGGAGTACTGCTTAAATTAGTCATTTCTCTCCTCACTCTGAAAGCATTAATTCCCCACCGACGAGGTAGATGGACGCGGGCGGATGTTATATTCCGCATTTCATAATCAAGTGATCGTTTCAGTCGAATTATTGGCCTTAACGCCAGGAGGATTAACATATTAAACCGAATTCTCCATATACATAACTAGATTCCCAATCAGTCTCATTCCTATACCCGCAAAACTGCTTTAAAAAAAGTAAAAAAAAAAAGAAGCCCCACTTTCAACTTCCTCCTGCGCCCGCGAAACAAAGTCCCCCGAAAAAGCGGCGAACGTAAATATTGCTGCGCGTTAATTCGAGCACCCGTTAAGCATACACCCCGTCGGTGAGCCGTGTCCGCGTCGGTGGGGGTAGCGA
>UCOL01001635.1:0-34130 GCA_900474335.1 Ormyrus nitidulus
AAACTACTACAATATACTTACAATTTCATATTTGCTCTCCGAGACTTTGCAAACTTGAGTCTATTTATCGAGGGATTATCGCGAATTGCATTTTTTTTTCAAATAAAATTGTTATTTATTTTAAATAAGAATTAATTAAAATCATTATACGTAAATAGAGTAATTAAGCCGAAATTTTGAAAAACTTACGCGTGCGAATAAACCTGATGCTTAATGGGTTTTACGGTGGTACAAAAGTTTCCTGAAAACAAAAAGTGACTGTTTTAGTTTAGCATGAAAGGCATGAATAGAACAGCGTAAACTATACAATAATACGCGGGCAGTCAGTAACAATAATATTCCAGCGAAATAATAAAAGTAGGTCACAAGCGGTCCATGACCCAATCAGCTGCGCAGTTTTCGCGTTCAGAAATCGGGGGCGGGAAAAGGGAAATGAGATTCGCCGGCGTTTTATATATTACCTCGGACGGCTAGATTCCTTTTCTCGGGCGAACACTCGAAGGGAGAAAGCTTTCGCATCGGGAAATTGCTGCGTCATTGGCGGAAGGTCGCAAAGGCCTCTGCAGCATCTGCTTGGACCGTTGCGTTCGGGCTCGTCTGGGTCAAAGAGGAGGAAAAAAGTCGTGCGGAATGAAGCGGGCTAGCAATGTCGAGAGAGGTTTCGAGCCTCCAGCACTCATCGAGTGTTAATTTTTTCTATTTATATATTTCGACCGAGGCGCGTGGAATGCAAATGTATTTTAAATCCATCCAATAAGCGCCCGGTTTAACGATCGCGGCAGCTATTTGTCTATATATTTCCCGCTTTAAAGCAGCTTTCAAATTGGCTACTATTCAATTGATCCCTGCTTTTTCGACGCTTTCAAATCTTCGCAAAGTTGGATAACGCGGCTTCAATTACGGCGTGGATCCGGCTGCAATCCTTCCGAAGGCTTATTACGCGTCGAGCCTAAAAAGCCAGTCTGCGCAACGAAAACGGCGGAAAATATAAATCTTTGGACGAGGCGCGGGGCAAAGTCGCCTTCCGGCGCGCTCCGTCGACGTCGATGAAGAGAAAATTCGAGGAACTCGGAAACTCGAACCCGGCGGCGGCGGTGGCCTTTCGTCCTCCGTAATTTACCGATAGAATGCAGAGCCGGAAAGCGAGCCCTAAACCTTTGGCCGAGTTTCGGCCGCGCATATTATTATAAATAACGCCGAGTTAACGGCCGGATTGTCACTTGTACTTAAGAGGGAGGGGCAGGAGCGCAGACTCCGCTGACAGCTCTCGGCGTCGAGCCGAAAATTCTGGCGCAGCGGGCGCGCGAGTGCGCCCGCAAGCGCGGCTTTCACGACCGCCATTCACGTCTAACGGCCCGCCACACTCAATCAATCATATTGAAATCTAACGGCAGGCAGCCCGGGCCGCCGCCGCTCGCTCGCGCACTCGAGAGCGCCTGGCCGCCTGGATGCTACGCGGCAGAGGCCGATGCTTCGGGGTTACGATGACTGCTGTGCAAGAGCGCGATGTATATCGGGATTGGGGATAGCGGCCGCGAAGGAAAAACAGAGAGCGGAGCCCCGGCTGCAATCTGCATAAATAGAGTGAGAGAGGAGAATTTCTGATGGCGACGTGCCCGCGCGCGCGCCTCATTTTTACGCTCGTCCCTTCGGGAAGGGCGCGCCGGCATGAGTTTGCCGATCACGTCAGCAGCCGAAAGTTGCTAGGAAAGTACGTGCCATTTCTCGGGAGCGGCGGCGGCAGCAGCAGCAGCAGCAGCAGCAGCAGCCGCCGCGTTGGGAGTTGTAATTGATTTACAAGCTTCGCTTCAAGCGAGGTGGGAGGGAGGGGAGTCTGCGCTATTGGCCTCGGAAGAGGCTCCATCGACGACAGCTTGCTGCTACTACTTCCTGCCTTCGACACTCTTCCTTTTACTTCTTCCACCCCCCCCCCCTCTCTCTCTCCCTTTGATTACTCTTCTTTGTCGGATCCTTAAACTTTATATGAATGTCGGAGCGAGGGAATTTGAGCTTTCTTTTCACGGCCACTGGCGGCGAGGTGCTACGTCGTGCCGCGTCGTAAGAATGCCGGGAAAAAATGTCCCCTTTGTTGATAAAAACTAGCGGTTTTCTCTGCCGAAACTTTTTTCGCGGAGGACAACGAAAGTTTCGCAATATTAGAGAAAAAATTATTGTCCTAAGAAATAAGTTAAAAACTTTGGAAAAACTTGAAATAGAAAACTTGGGGGGGATACATTAAAAACGCTCGAAAATAACAAACGTATTTTCGTATTGTTTTCGAGGAAAAGGCAGGTAAACTGAATTTCGCATAACAAAAATATAATAATTTTACGCTGAAATATTATTCCGCAGTGTTGTACAATATTATAATATTATTCAACTGCGAAAACATACTGAAATATCGTTAATTCATGAATTATTAATTTTCCGACAATCTTCGAGCCCGATATTTGCAGTGAGCCTCTAATAACATAAAATTAGCCGAAAATCATATGTAGCTGCACGCGCAAAGCGGTACCTCATAATTAACTCGTATAATATTTAATCCTGTCCGTGCAAATAAAACAGAGAAAAAAATAAGCACCCAAAATTTTCTGATTAAGATAGCTGACAAAGAACTCTCCGTAGTCGAGCTGCAAAAAAAAACAAGCTAAGGTGGGGGGGGGGGGGGGGGGGGGGCGTAGGTTTACGCTCGCATTAACCCGCAATTCTTTTTCGAGGGAGCAAAAGCTCGACGACAGTTTCGCTTTGGCAGGGCTGAAAAGGCAATTTTTCTAATAACGTATATAGACATTTCCATATTTCCATAGACAAAAGCTTGGCGGCGGAAGCACTTGGGCGAGTGTATATATACTCGAGCGTTTACCAGCGTCCCGTGAAGGGTATATTCGGCGCCCTCCCCGGGATCGGAAGCGAGGCTGCGATTCAAGTGCTCCCGCAAGCAAGCGCACCACAGCCAGGCCGAGAGGAGTTATGCCAGTCGCCGGGGCCCGGCAGGATTAGCGAAACTTGTCCCCGGGCCAAAATAGCCCCAATGCCCGTTACACGCGAGCCCCGTATCTTCCTCGGACAAAAGATCCCGCCGCGATTCTCTGCCTCTTCGTTTGTTTTAACCCAGAAGATTCCGCTTATTTTTTTGGCCCCCGGCTTTGCTCTCGTCTCTCCGACGTTCTTCCTGGTTAATCCCGGTAATGCGGAACCTCGCCGGCATTGAATTAAAAGTCCAAATTTGCGTATTGTTATTTCTGCCGGTTAGCCGCGTTATTTAATGAAACGGCAAACGGGCTTGGTTTATTCTTTAATCGCTCGAACGGGGAAACGTAGTGCAGCGAGCTCTCGGCTGCATTAAAACGAGTCGCCGAAAAGGCGGAGACGATTAAAGTTAATCGTTCGGCGGAAGAAATCTGGTGGGATTTTTTCCTCGGCAGGGAGATACTTGGAAAAGCCGGCGCGGCTTGCGGGGAACAAAGGTAATGCCCTCGGAGTTATAGCTCGGCTTCGGCGCGACAAGAGCAAACGAACAGAGTGGGACGGAGAAGGGAGGAAGGCGTCGCACGAGCGGCTCGTTTACCTACCTTATACGTACCCTACGCCTTATCCCGACAGCTTGCAGCCGCCACCGCAGAGAGCTTCCACTGCTTCGATCCTCGGCGCCTCTCTCTCTCTCTCTCTCTATTGAAAATTCATTTCATCCGTCGCGAGGATCCCACGGCCAATCTTCTCGCTCATTTAATTCACCGCCGCCGCCGCCGCCGCCGAGGATATCTATCCCCCGCTTCCCTCGGGGCACTCCATTACATAGCTAAATTTCTCGTACTTATTGACTATAAGCAAGCATCGTCGGAGGTGAAAAAAAAAAGAAAAAGGAATTGCCTTTTTCCCTTCCTTTTTCGAAGCTGGTTTATCGAGCTGCCTGTTTATTTTATGTTTCAAACGACTTTCGTAATAACGGCAGCACGGAAAGTTGAAGGAAGCCAAAGGCGTTACTCCGAGAATTCTCGGGGCGCGATAAAATTGAAAAGGGTGCTCTCGAATGAGTCTCGAGTTTGTGAAAAGCTAAAAATTCGAAATAAAATTGAATAACAAAGCGCGTCCGGCGGCGTACAGCTTCTTTATAACCACACCTTTCCTATGTTCGCATACATCCATTTATACGGAATCCCTTAGAAAGCTCGAGAGCGGCGTGGCGTCGTCGAGCGTTTTGTTTGTTTCTTTAGCGAGCTGCTCCCTCGGCGGCGTCGCCCGCCTTCGTTTCCTCCTATTTTCAATCGCTCGAAAGCTTGCCGAGGGAGCAGCTTCTCGCTGTTCTTGTTTTCCCTCGGCCCTATTGCTCCCGCGATCGTCCTGTGCATCACACCGTTATATACCGTCTGCTTTCTCTTCCCGACCGAGCGACTGTTGATTTTCCCGCAACTAGGCAAGCACTTTTCCCGGGAAACTCCTCCTGACTCCGGGTCCCGCGCGCAAAACAAAAGCTCGGAGAGAGCCGGGGGGGGGATAAAATCTAGAGGAAAAACTCTCTGCAAAGTGCGAAGGGCAAATTCTGAGAACATCGCTTTGGCGACCCTTTGACGAACGTTAATAAAAAGCCCCGTAAGGCGAAGCTTCCGGTGAAAGGCTCGAAGCGAATCGAAGCCCTTTCACAAAAGCAATTGAAAAATCGCAATAAACTTTTATCGGGAAGTGATTGCGGAAAAAGGGCGCTCCCGGCGCAGCGGAGACGACTACCCGATTCGCAGAAGATCGCGGCGGGCTTCTATAATGCGGCGGCCGGTGGTATCGCGGGGGGGGAAACGGGGTCGAGTCGGGGGGTGAATTGCGCGCGGGATTCCGGGGCGGACGGACGACGGATTAAAGCCCGAATAATTCTCTGGCGCGTCGGGAAAGCCGTTCCCAAAGACACCAGGGACAGATAACAAGAATTTACGCGCTTTCGCGTCGGCGGGCGAACGGTCCCCGCGGCTGCAAAAGGCATTTCCGCTTAAAGCGCCGCGCGGGCCGAGGGCGCTTTGTTTGTACGCGTGTACGCGCGCGCAGGTGCCTTTCCACTTTCCGCGTCGTCTCCGTTCGAATGTTACGTAACGCCGAGCCAGGCGAATGCAGGCGCGCGAGCGCGATACAGTGACAAGGGCGCTAAACGCCCGTGTGTATATGTGTATACGTTAATTCGATTTATCGCGCTTCGCCGGGCAAAATATATTTTCGGCGCGGAGCCTGCCAGCCGGCTGACAGCGGCTGCTGCCCCCTCTTTTCTCTCTCTCTCTCTCGTTACGCTTTTTTCATTTATGCTAATCTAAATAAACTGCCGACCGTAATGTTCATTTAATTTATTAGGACAGCGTTTGAGCCGATTTTGGGGGCACCGGCTGAAATTGCAAATTTTTATCGCTTCAAATGATACAGAAACATGTTTGAATAAAACATGATGTTTTATAAATTTACATATTATGCACACTATTTTAAGCTCAAGTTTTTCAATTTCTCCTTCCGCCTAATTCGGTTATTCGGCTGGAAAAAAAAACTTGTAAAATATTTAATCAAGATTTCAGCTCCAAAATTAACCTCTTCTCGAGGACTTTCCGAGAAAAAAACATTTTCGGCCGTCATAAATGCACGGGCGTCGACTGCAAGAAATCCGGCTTCTCGCGGATTAATCGCTTTTCGCGCCATTATCCGGCTCCCGGCTAACATCTCAAACTCGATTTTCCGAAAATAGCGTAACCCATTTGATCGGAATAAAGCCATTCCGCATAATAGCCTTAAAAGTTTTTGAGCGACAGCGAAGAGCAGCGAAAATAGCCGGGGTAGGAGAAAAAGAGAAAACGGTCCGGCGCTCGGATCGCAGGTAAGCGCGGGCACACGAGAGCTCGAGCGGATGTTGCACTCTCTCTCTCTGGTGCGCACGGCGTATAGGTGCGAGAGCTCGCGGGCGAGTGTGCACGCTCTCTCGCCGGTGCCGGATCCGATATACGTTCCCCTCCATTTGCATTTCAGATTTACGCGGGATGTGAATCGTTAGCGCGAAGGTCTCTCTCCTCGTGCATTTCCATGCACTCGCGGCGGCGGCTACGGCGTATATACAGGCTGTTTCGCGCATCCGTGTGCATGCATTCCGAATGGAGGTGGTCCGAAACTTTGGAAAACCGAATATAACACGCCGTCGACGCACTCCGGCGCTCATCATTTGCCTCGCAGATTCGGCTGCGCGATGCAGGCTCGCCGGCCCCTCGGGCCATTTATCCTGATGATGCTCATTACGCGGGGGAGGGCATCGATCCCTGGATACATCCGTCTCCAGCTCTAGGATACTTGAGAAAATCCACTTGCGAGTCGCGCCGCTGGTAATTGGGCGCGATGATGCAAGTTTGCAAGTTGTACTCGCGGCCCGCCACCGTGGAAATGCAAGGTGGTTTTTTCGGTAGGTATGCGCTCCCGCTTTTGTTTAGACTTGCAAATATTCAAAATGCTAAGGTCGAAGAGCGAACCGCGAGTGATACGTTTAGCGCATTTAAAATAGTTTTCGACATCTTCAACGCTTCTCCGATGAATGATTTCTCAAGGGGCTTCAATTTGAATACGAAATTTTCCGCAAATAGAGCAAGCAGCTCGGCGATGTGCAGTTCAACTTCAATACTGTAACTGGAAAATATTTAAAGACGCACTATTGACTCCTCGAGTTGAATCTTCAAACAGTTTAGCCCCGGAAGCGCGCGCCATTGATAAACAAAATTAAAAGCTCCGCTCGCGCTCGGTCACGATCGAACACCCGAAAATGGGTTAACGCGGATATTTATTAGGAGAGGCTCCTTGCGGAGAAAAGCGAGAACATAAAAATTGAACGCCAACTCCCGGGCTCCGAGGTCGGAAATGATAAAAACAAAATACGAGCTTCCAACCCCCCGGCCGGCCCCTGCACGGATGATTTAAAATTTCAGTCACGACGTCAAGAGGTGGAAGAAAGGACTCGGGGCTCTCGCACCGGATGCATGTAAACCGCGCGCGCGCTGCCGCGGCTGCGTTATAAACATTATAATGCCAAGCAGGAGAATTGTACTTTAGACGAGTCGTGCCGCGGAGTACGCGGCATTTTCACTTCGTACTTGCCTCGTAATCTCCGGGCCGACGCTTTAGGGTAAAATCCGAGGCAAAGTTGCTTAGCTAAGGCCGGTTAAATCCTCGGGGCTAAACGGGCGTCGTTTCCCCTTCCGAAATCGGGGAAGGGGCCGCAGCCGCGGCTCGCGCCGTTCTTCAGCCGGAAAAATATTCGAGTGTATCAGTCGGCAAAAAAGGCCGGCCGCATATGCGATTCGGGCGAAACGAGGCAGAACGGCTGGATAGCATAATAGCGTGTACGTACGGCCTTTTTTTCGCTCTCTCGTTCCCGGCGTACATTAATATCAGCGTTAACGACCGCGCCTAATTCCAGCGACAGTTTCTCGCGCTCGCGTTTCCCGCTTTTTCGCCCCGCGGCGCTTCCTTTGTCTCTCTCTCTCTCTCACTCCCTCTCTTCAGCTTTTTTCCGCGGCGGTTCTTTTTGCTCTCTCTCTCCCTCTCTCTCGCCGCAGAGGTAATTCGCGCGCCGCATCGCGAAATTACGTATGAGCAAAACGAATGCCGTCGCCGTGCGGACGACACTTCATTAAAGTAAGCCGCGCCGACGACTTTCTTTCTCTCCGCGGGCGCTCTCGGCGGCGAGAGACGAGCGTCTGGAGCATGCACACATACACGCAGGAATACGTATTCGTAGGGAGGAGTAAAAAGGACGAGGAAGGGTCTTCTTCCGTCTGTCGCGCACCGCACGTACGGAGCCGCCCGAAACGTGGGCGGCGAGAAACTCGGCGCGACGCGGCCGCGGCAGGGAAAATTGTGCGTGAGAGATAGCAGAGGGAGAAACGACGCGTAAGCAGGGGACGCCCGACGTGCCGAAGGGAGGAGAAAACGCGCGGAAGGCCTATTTTTCCTATATAAAGCCAGCTAAGCAAGTAGTCGGGGATGTGTGTTTGCGCTCGGAGTCTCCGAGTCGCGGAGAGCGACTGATAGATTCGATGGAAAAAACTAATAAAGCCCCCGGAAGAATCTTGTCGTCTGCCTGTTTCTTCTGGGCTGGAAGGGCGCGCTTGTACATTAGCTTTTTTATTTGACTGGCTCGTTGAAAAAATTTATGTAACGTTCCCGCAGTCGGACAAGCTGAAAGTTACGTTTTTAGGATGTTACGATATAATTTTTATTCCAGGCGCCCGAGGAAAATATGGAAATTAAGTTATTTAGAATATTTATTTTCGGTTCCAGTCGATAAACGTCTGACTATGTTCAGTTCTTTCCACTTGATGTGAGCGTAATAGGATTCTGCCTGTTTATTGCGAGTTAACAGGCTTTTTATACAATCTCTACATCGACATTTTTTATCCTACAAAGTCACGTATAGAGTAGACGTGCAATAAATAAAGTTTATACGCCCGAAAGGGCATTAATTACGTGCTTTTGAAACTTGAGGTTACCGCGCATCGTGCCTTGACCTTCCGTCAGAAATATTTCATTATACAGCAGGATATAATCCTACATAATAATATTTCACGTTACGAGCCAAAAGCCACACGAGAGGAGCGCGCGAGAGCTTACTTCGCGCGCGAATACATCAAAGTATTTTCGGGCAAAAAGGGCAGCGGCACATCCGTCACTTGCGAAATTACAGAAATTGAGGCTCGCATTTGGAAGACACGCAAAAGCCGGCTAAATCATCCATTGAACTACGGGGAATTAAAAGAATACAAAAGACCGGTGGAGAAAAAAAAGGTCGAAAGAGAGAGGGAGAGAGAGAGAGAGTGTGGCGGACTGGCGAAATTGAAAAAGGTCAGAGTATAAAGTAAGAGCCCGGCCGGGGGGCCGCGCCAACGACTCAATTCATTTAGAGCCTCTTTCTGTCTCCCGGAATCCCGGAGACTGCAGGCGCTTTTAGAGCCTTTGCTTTCCTTTTTTCTCTGCCCGCGTCAATTAAAAAATACGCTCGAGCCCCGTTATACCGCGCCGTCCGATCCCCGCTATATAGCGAGACTCGTGGACGGACCTTCGAATATCTCTCGAGCTCACAATTCGACCTTACGGCTCCGCTTCTAAAATGCACTCGACAACAAGAGCCCGCCGCAAGTGGAAAAAGTCTCGGGGTCCTTTTTTCCTCGCTTGTTAACGCGACGGCTCTTATCGAGGCTTTTTCAGCGCTTTTAATTGTTCTTTCCGTCCCGTTTGCCTGCAGGGACAGTCGATTAATTCGCGGAAAATTACGATTAGTATTCAAATTGGCGAAGGCGAGCGAGATCGCCCGCTCCGTTTTTTTTTTCTTTTTTTTTACTTCGACGGGGGAAGATTTTCGACGGCCTTGTTGCTACGCGAAGGGAAATGGAATTTATTTTCGCCGAGGATGTCGTTAAGAAGTTAGGAGGCCGCGGCCGCCGCGCGGCGAAGATTACAAAGTTTTTCCGGAAAACTTGACAAACCACAAAGACGTCGCTTTAGGCATCGACGAACTTTGCGGGCAGCTATATGCAAGCTACATTTTTACCTCCTCCGCGAGTAACTTTGCCTTTGTTCTTGGGAGGGGATAAATTTTAAAGACGCCGCCTGCAATTTACAAAAATATATATAAAAATTTCGGTTTAACTTAACAATTATAATTTTCGATATGATAAAAGTCGGGAAATTTAATTATCGTTTAAAGTGCATAATATTGTAGAGAATGAGGAACTATTTCGGAGAATTTACTCGCGCGATGCCTGCTTTATGCTAAAAGTAAAAGTTTGAAATTTATGAAAACAGCGAGTGGCAAAAGCGCTCTCTCTCCCCTTTCTCTCCACTTACATCTCGTTTACTCAATTTCATCTAGTTTACCATCTACTTGAGCGCAAATGCGTCCGATAATACAGTTTCTACTCGATGAGTGCTGCAAACATGACTGAGTCCCTCCCTAATGGAAATTATTCCGCTAAAAGTAGTTAAATTTCCAGCATTACAAGGCCGCCTCGGCGCTGCATCAGTTTCAAAAGGCAGCACTGGCAAGGAGAGAAAGAGAGAGAGAGAGAGAGAGAGAGAGAGGAAAATTGCCGCTCGAGTTGAAAAGCATAATAAGCATCCGGCTGCTTGTCAAGGCACTCTTTGCGCGCGATATTTCCGATGGCAAGTGAAGCGCCCAGTCGCCGGTAGTGTGGCGAACTATTTACTGGCTTGCCGCCAAATGAAAATAGGATATTCAGTGCCAGGAGACAGAGGGTGAGGGGGACGCTTTAAAGTTCTCATTAGGCGATCGAGGTCTGTGGGGCACTTCAGCGTCGTATTGTTTGCTTTGTATGGTGTTTACGTCGCGCGTCTGACAGGCTAAGAGCCGAGGTGGCTGAGGGGAGGGAGAGCTTTCATTAAGCCTGCATTGTCTCCGCGCCATTATAGTCCGGCGAATAACTTGAAGATACCCGGGCTAGACTCGAGGATATTCGGTCCTCTCTTTTAGCCGGAGCTCCTTATCCGACGTCGTCCTTTCGAATGCAGTCTTTTGCATCTCCCCGTAGTCTCCTCTTGCGCGCGGGAGCCTCTTATTACGCGAATGGAAAAAGCTTTGGCTCTCGTGCTACGGTCGGATTTGTTTTTTGCCGGGATGGCAGTATGCTCCCCCGCTTATCTGGTCGACTTGCAAACTTGTTTACTGATTCAGCTTAAGATTAGTGTTAATACTCTGCAAATTAAAACTTTAATTTACCTCTTTATTATGCGTTGCGCCGTATTAGGCTCTTAATTATTAATAGGATTGATAATTGACAATAAAAACTGGGAATTTAATAAACTGAATTGTTGAAATGTATCTACAATAATAGTCAGTTATTGTAACAATTTTCTAATCGACTTGTGTCTATGTTATTTACAGATACGCCGTCGTTCGCGATAACGCGGCTGCCCGGCTTTGGAAATCCAATCGTCGAGGGGATGTCCGTCAGTCTAAAGTGCGAAGTGGACAGTAATCCATCAAGTGTACCTATATGGCAACGAGGTATATATCTCACACTGCAGTTTTCGTACTTCTCGAATTTTCGAGAATAATGATTTTTCAAGGAGCGCTGGAAAACAATCCCATTTATAAATTTCGCGAACGAGGTTAACAACAATGCCCGAGGGCCATTCAATTAAAACTCAAAAACAATAAAATTTTATTTACGCCCTTGCGAGGGCACAACGGCCCTCGAATCCCTGAAAAAGTTGCACTGAATCCGGAAAGGCTCGTTGAAACAAAAAAAAAAGGCGAAAAAATAGCGCCAGGGGATCTCCTTAAATTCTAAAACTAAATTAAAACATAATCCGCTGGAGGTCGGCGGGACGGCGTAATCCCGATCGATCCCTATTTATCGCCCGCCGAAAAAAAGCTCGCCGGGTATTTCATTGACTCGTAATTACTTAGCACCGCGCCGGTCAATGGCGCGGTGTCCGCCGTACACCAGTAAATGCAAATACGCTCGGCGTACGGAAGGCGCTCTCCTATCAGATCGGCGCGCTCGGCTCCACGTTCTGGTAATTTAATTAGCGTAAACAGGCCGGGAGCCGGGAACTTAAACCAAAATACGCGACTCCGGCGTAATAACCTCAGCTTCAAAATGGATGAAGCGCCACGGCGAGGAACGACTCTCTCGCTTCTCCATTCTCTTTCGACGCTCTAATTACGGCATTTACAAGCGACACGAGCTTCGCGACTTACGCGTCTTATTAATCGCGAAGCAATTCCCCGCTTACATGCAGTAAAGGTAGGGCGAATCGCTGAAAAGGCAGCGAGGCGAATCGTCGATATTTTCGCTCTCCCCCTGCGCAAAAACGTCTTCCGCGACTCGAGCGGCCGATCAATCGCGATGAAAGCGTAATCGGGCGCGTTTTGTTTCCGCGCTGCGCTCGTTGAAAACTCGCGAAATTCGCATTCCCCGACTCTGGGGGGCTTAAACCCCTTTTCTCTCTCTCTCGCAGAACGAACGAGCATCGAGTTCGCCGCGTGAATTCATTATAAGTGATATATATTCGCGCGCCGGCCGGAAGGGGGAGCGAGAATAGCGAATAAACGGGGGGCGCGCGGTGCGTCTAAATCGCTGGAATGCTTTTGATAAAGCCCCTTTGTCTGGGGGCTAGGAAGGAGCAACATTAACCCACATTCGGTCCTCGCGAAATTTTACTCAAGACCCCCCGTCCGGTCTCTCTGTGTGCGCGTCTGGCTACGTGAAAATACAAGGTACGCCCGCCCCGTGACTGCATATACACTGCCCGGCTGCGATTGCGAGACATTAAACGCTGAACGCCGGCTCGGGCTTCGGGGGCCGGGATTACGCTTTATCTTGCAAGAAATATTTTCCTCCGGCTTTATCTCCCGCGCGCGCCGGTTTTGATTGCTTTTTGCAAATTCTCCTCCGCTCCGCTGGCCTTTTTCATCTATTTCGCCGCTTCTTTCTCCCTTGTCTATCGGAGATGCATCGCCCTGTAAATCCCGTCGAAAGCTCGTGCGGTAATGCGAGAGCAGCTCCGGCTACCCCCGGGGCTTTTACCGAGAATTATTGCTCCGAGCGCGCATATCCGACTCTCTTTTAATAACGCGTCTCGAATCTATCGCTCGTTACGCCGTCTGATTTCGCGGAAAACGAATGAGTTACACAAGAGCTCCGCGCCTCGCGATAAACGGTTAATCGGGGCTTCCGCTAACTAAGTCCCGGCTATCGGTATAAGGTTTTTGTTGGGAGAACTCCGAGCAATTTGCAGGGGGTAAATTAGCCGGGGGCTTAATTAAAAAGCGCAATTTTTCTTAAGCAATTTGCGTGATGAACGGGCGATACGCGGCCGTGATACATGGCCGTTGAAAATGAAGAAGCGCGCCAGCGGAGAAGAACGTAAAAAGAGGGAGAAAGAAATAAGATAGGGGGAAGTGATAAGAGCAGCGGCGCGGCCCGTCTCTCCGTAAGAAAGTTGGCGCTTTATCCTCTTAAATGGGGCCCGAAGTGAGGTTGCCGCGGCACGCGAGGAGGGGAGGAGGAGGAGCGCGATTATTCATTGAAAATCAGAAGTAAGCGACGCGCGAAAGGCGCCGATATAAAGTAAGCCAACCGCTTGTCTTGGGCGCGGCCCTGCCTGCCTACCTGCCTGCCTGCCTGCCGCGAGCTTCCATTATATAAGACGAGTAATTACGTTCGATAAGGAGATTACCTTCCGGCGTCGAACGCTTAGATACCTGAAAGGATAACATCAATGGAATCCCAGACCTTTGTCCTAATTACGTAACGTTCATTATTGCATTAAACAAAGTGCTAAAAGCACCTCCGCAGCGCGCCTCGCTCCACCGGAGTCGGAGTAAAGCGCGAAGCGTATAAAGTGAAGATATTAAAAGAAGGTGGAGGAGAGACGTCGCGCTCACGAGGAAAAGGCCAGCCGGCCCCCCTCGATGAATATAACGACTTTCATTAATGGCAAATTTACCGGCGCTTTAAAGCGACAAGATGAAATATAGCGGTCTGCTTGCGAAAAAACTTTTGCCTATGCAAATCTACGTACACTAATTTCCTTAATGTCCCAATTTTCTTCGCGCTAATTTTATTCCTGCCGAGCTCATCAATTATCCAAAGACTGCATCAATTATAAATAATGCAATTAAAATTTATATCTTTCGCCTGTGTCGGGCGTCATTTTCTAACTTGGAAACTTATTTCTCTTCTTCTTTGCTTAAAAAAAAGAACACAAAAACATTACCTACATTTCGGGATGATTGATCATTTAGCGAAATTGAAGCACTTTCGTTCCTTGCACAAAAAGAAAGTTCCAGGCGAGTATCTTCTAAATATTAAGAAATTTCCTTGAAAGTTGACGCTAAAAGATGTAACTTTTTAAAATTTAACTTTACTCAAAACTTTATTAACGGGATATCGATCCTTTCGTCATTTCTAATTATTCAACGGACTGTGAAAATATTCTTTTTATAAACCCTGAATCTATTCTCGTCGAATTTAATTATTCCGATACCGACCTTTCAGAGAGGAACCGACGATCTCCGCTAAAATTAAAATCCCTCAATAGCATTTGCGGTACGTGCTTACGTCCTTAATAACGCCGCTGATTCTCGTTAAAGTGACTGGCGAATTTTTCAATTTGCAGCGCGAGAGTTGAATCCCCTCACGTTCAGGCATCAATAATACATCGAGAAACGCACAGACGAGAAGAAAATCGGGGGAAGAGCAGCGCCGAGTCGTTGCGATTACGCCTGATCTGTACTCGGGGGCAAAAAAGTCAATTTCCAATGAAGAGAAAGAGTAAAAAGGAAGAATGAAATTCTATTATTATTTCATCCCCCCCGACCTTTCATCCCGTCTGTCCGTCTCAATTTCGACGAGCAGACAATTTATTCGATTGTCGCGTCGTCGGATTCCACTCTTCCTCGAGGCTTAATGAGGACACTGAATAAATAATCGGATATCGAAATGCGCAAAAGAGTAATTCATCGGGTTGCGCGCGCAGGCACCGATAAGGTAATGGGGGTCCAATTTCGGAATTTTATACGCCGGCCGTTGTAACGGCAAGAATCTCGGCGAAAAACTTGTTAAATCCAGGCAATTATTTACTGCTTCCCATTTCCTGCCGGCGGGTCTCTCGCTTGCGTTCCATTTCTTTTAAGCCGATTCAGACGGGCTGCTGCAGCCCGGGCTGGTTGTTTGTTTCTCGGGCCAAGTTGCGAGGGCTTTCCCGATGCACAAGCTCTCCCGGCTTCCGGGGTAGCACGGAAATGCCGTCCTCTTTGGCCGAGTCACGGCGCAATACTATTTTACTGATAATACGATGAAATCCTGCGAGCGCTATAACCTTAACGTAAACAGGATTCCGCCCCCCCTCCCCCTCTGGGCGCGCACTCGATTTAAATTTGTTTAACGGCTAAGCGACTGCGCTGCATGCTTTTCGAATCCGAACGGCGATATCCCCTTTTTTCTCCAGTATATAAGCTCCGGCGAACTTGTCGTCGAATTCATTCGAAGCCGAAAATATGAGCTGAGACGAGTTAAGCGAAAACTGTTTACAAGCGAGAGGGGGCTGATGAAAATATCTCCTTCTCGACGTTTCATTTCGACCCCGGGAAAATAACCGTATACACACGTGTACGTACAGAGTCGGGGCAGCAAAATGGACTGTTATCGGCTCGAGGATTGTTTTTGCCGCTCTCCTTCCCAGCTAGAAAGTTTGGAATGCCATTCGAGCCGAGCGGGCAGACTAATCCGTTGGTTTTGTTTCAGACAATGGGCCGCCCCCGGTGGAGCAGAGCGATGACGGATGGCTGAACTTTACCAAGATCAGCAGGGCCGAGAGCGGCTGGTACAAATGCTACACGCGACACATGCTCGGCATTTTCACCAGCATCGGCTACTTCCTCAACGTGCGCAGTGAGTAATAATTCTCCCGCGGCGGCGGCTATATCCCGCTTTTCCGACCTGCGGCGCGCACACACACCTTTCTTTTGCGTGAGAGCGCCGGGCTTCTTTTCAGACCGCCGGCGCCCTCGCTTTATTCACCGAGAGAGCTCCTCTTCCTCTTACCTATCAAAGCGACTGCCTCTCTCGCCTCTCGCTTTCTTTCTACCGCTCGAAGCTCTGACGGCGTTATTGACCGGAGCTCGGTGACAAAGACTTTTTGAAAGGACGACAGCGGCGCCTCTCTCTCTCTCTCTCTCTCTCGGGCTTTATTTATAGCCGGCGTTTCTGCCCGCTGATATTGGATCTGCTTTTGAGCGCGACTTAATTAACTCGGCCTCCGACTGGCCCGCGAGGAATCATTCCGCAAGCTGCAGCCGCGGCGGCGAGCACTCGGGAATAATTCGATAATCGAGGAAATGATGCGGCCTGGCGAGAGAGAGAGAGAGAGGGGAATGATCATCGGTATATAAGGTCCGCATTCGCCGCGGCCCGATATAACTTATCCTTCTGCAGCCGGAGACCGTAATACAAGGGAGGTTAGCGTGTACTCGATAAATCCCGCCGCGCCGGTTAATAGCTGGGCTACCGTGTGCCATTTAAATTGCGCGGAGATTAGTTTCCGGCGGCGGATCACGCGTCGGACAGCTGCCGGGCATAGATCTTTCAGGAGCCGACCGCTCGATCGCGAGGATTGAAACGCGCGTCGAGCGACGCGGCCCTTTTTTTTTGGCAATCAATGATTCTTGCGCTCGCGGCTGAAGTTTGACGTATGGCGCGGGGTTGGATTGGCCGGGGCAGAAATGGGTCAGTATCTCTCTCTCTCTCTCTCTCTCGCTCTCTGGTAAGCAAGCGAAACGATAACGTCCCACTGAAATTAGCCGCAGCCAATATCGCGTTCGATCCCCGGGTTAATACGCTCGCAGCAACTTAGCCGTTGCACGCATGCCGAGAGAGATTAACCGGGAATTATTCAGCCTGCTTACTTACAATAACAGATCTTAATTAAGCAGCGTCGTCTAAAATTACAATGGTCGCGCAATTACGAGCGCGCCGGTGCAGCCCGTCTCCTAACCCCGATGCAATTTATAACGAGCTAAACGAACGTTTTTAACGCGAGAAGTCTGCGGTAAATCATCGGGACGAGGGGGGGCGAAGGCGCGGTCTAGGTTTGAACTATCGACCAGTTAGATTTGGCGCTCCGTAAGATTATCGGCCGAGGGCAGGAGGCGCGAGAAGAGCGGGTGATGCAGGAAATTTGCAAATTTTCGCGATGGGGCGCTGGTAATTTCCGCTTGGCTCGGCGGCTTCCGTCCCTGACAAATGACTGTGGTTTCCGGCTCGTATTGACGTCAGCGCTCTCTCTCTCTCTCTCTCTCTCTCTCGGCTATGACTCCGCTTTGAAATCTAATTCCAAGTGTGATTCTGTAATCGGACTCGCGTATACGTAATGCCTAACTTTCCGATGGGAGCCGATCGACCCTCTCGTTAAACT
Organism: Ormyrus nitidulus; assembly: GCA_900474335.1. Lineage (NCBI taxonomy): Eukaryota > Metazoa > Arthropoda > Insecta > Hymenoptera > Ormyridae > Ormyrus > Ormyrus nitidulus. The sequence goes on from UCOL01001635.1 coordinate 16,948, forward strand.
AATCGCAATTATTTTATCGGAGCCTCTGGCACTCGACGCGGAAAGAACTATTTCGTCCGTTTAACCAATATAGTTTCGAGTTTCAATTGCTTTTCATTAGAATAATAATGAATTCGTGAGAAACGGCGCGGACGTGCCGCGCTAAACGGCGTAGCGGGGGTAACTCGGGAAAAAAGACAATATAAAATCCCCCCCCCCCCCCACCGAGTTTGCGGACGGAGAGTCAGCCGATGAGCGGACACGTATAATTTCGTCCCGGAGTCGTAAAAGGGAAGGGGAGAGGGGGCCAGGAAGTACGTATAAGTATAAGGGGCGCAAACTGCTACGAGAACCCGATGGAGAGAAAGATTTCGCGAGCCGCTTTATCCCCCCCGGCACACGCCGCTGTGCGAAACTTTATCCGCAATACGTGCCGCTGCTTCCGATGGCCCGGAACGCGCGGAAAGATTCGCTGCGACACGCTGTTAACTATTTTAGCTAAGACCTCGTTGAATTTTAATTCCGCTGCTCCAAAGCTCTTGATCCCGCCGACGAGATGACGTAAATCCGTGCCGTGTGCTTTTTCCCCTCTCCCCGGAGCCTCGCATCCAAACATATACGTCTCCCGGTCCGACGCGGGACGAAAGCCCCCGGCTGACGAACTTTTTACTCTCCCTTCGCGAAGAATTGATATGCAGCGGAGCGGCGATTATCGCGACCTCGCTTACGCAAGACGCGCGCGCGACGCGACACACGTCCGGGAAAGCGATTTCGCCGCGGAAGTGAAAATTTCATTCGAGCACGTTTAGGGAGGTCCTGGCCAAAGATTTCGCCCCACGCGAATCGTATTCGCGGGACATCGTTTTGCCCGCTGGCTGTTATGGCTCTTTACGAGGCCTCGGCCCTCCGCGCACGTGACGTCTATATGTCGAGAACCCACGCGTCGATACGGGGCAGCCGCTTGTCCTTCCACCCAGCCAGCTCGCTTCTCTCCTTCCGAGTCCGTTACCCGATATCGTCCAAATGTGCTTTCTCATTAGGGCTGCCTTCCTTGGTTTCAGCGGATACTCATACTCGTCAGAGTGGTTATTGTTAGCGAGCGGCGAACGAGCTCAAATGTTACCTTGCTATATTTTTTTGTACATCTTTTGCAATAGGACTTTGTGTCCGTTTAAAATAATAAATAAAATAAATAAAAAATATTCCCTGCACGCTTTTGCTTTCAAAATTAAATATCGCTTTCGTTCGAGCAGACGAGTCCGGCGGAACGGTAAAAATGATAAATATACCTTGCTGCGAGCATCGTAAAAATATATAAAGTTTGTAAATCCGGAAAAAGTTTAAAACAAAAGCCGCGTTGAAATCTAGCGAGATGGCTCGAAAAACAGTCGACCTTCTCAACAACGATGCTATAAAGCCAATAAACTCTTTTCAGACGACCCGGAAATAGAGACGGAGGCCGAGGCACTGAACGGCGACGCGATGGACTCGCGAAAAATGGAGGTCCAGATAGGCGGGGCGGTCACTCTGGAGTGCGACGGCGGCTGCTGGGGCCACGGGCCGAAGATGGACCCCGCGGGGGGACCCGGACCCCTCGCCCTCAGCAGGGTGGGTTACCAGGAGGCCGGGGAGTACCGGTGCGTCGCGCCCGATCGCAAGATGCAGGACACTTGGCGAGCCCAGCTGCCTTACCACATCAAAGTTACTGGTGCGTATACACGTTAATCAGCTGCTGCAGTTTTTATTCAATTATTAGACGAACACGTACGACAGCGGTGAACGAGTAATTTGATGTTTTGTTAATTGAACTCATCTGTTTTGTTAATTGAAACAGTCTATCTATCTTTCAAGGCTTCCAATCAGGATATTGAGTTTTTCGCTTAGTTTTGTTCATAATTGGAAACATTTCTGTTTTATTTGAATTTTACAGGGCGCAAATTAAAACGATGGAGGACTGTAAGTGCCTTGTTGATATTGCGCTTTGATTTCTCGAATTACAAACGGTAAAAGCTATTGTCTGAAACTGTAATACATTTATTTCACATGAAAAATTATGGACATAAAGTTTAATTAAAGTAAATTACATTACAGCTTATTTAGAGTAGATCTCTTTAAACATCACGGGTCAAAAAACAAAAATATCGCTTCAAAGGTAAATGCAGTTAAATCATCAGAATGAATTTTAATTAAAACTCCAATGTAATAATTAGAGAAGCACTACAGCAGTACAAAGCGAATTTTCTCGAAAAGCCTCGTGCGAAGGTATGCATCGATATCATCTAAAAAGTGAAATATCAGGCAAGGAATTTTAATGTCTCGACGGAAGGTGGGCAAAAAAAACCCCCGAGCACACCGAGGCTCGCGCTCTCGTCGAAAGACGAGCCTGGCATAATTTTTCACGAGCGACAGTCTTGGCCGGCGGTGCGTTGGCAGGCCATTATCGCCGCAATTGAGGCTCCGGGGGGCGGCACAGTTGCTGAGCTTGACTATACAGGCGGCACAATATTATTGCCGCCGAGTCAGCAGAGAATTTACAGGCAAGTGCGCGCGCGCGCGAAGTTGAATACACACTCGAGGGGTGTCGTTGTGTCTCTCTCCCCACCGAAGGTCGTCATCCCCCAAAGAGTACACATGCACAAGTCGTGCGAGAGAACACTCCCTCTCTCTTTCTCTCTTGCGCCAAAAATCGACGAAATTGCATTACCCCCTCTCTCTCTCTCTCTCTTCGTTTGCGCGGTTCCGCTCTCGCGGCATGCCAAGCTTTCTGCTGCGTTTGCCACTATTATGAATATTGCGACCGGCGAAACTAAGCCAACTGCTCCTCGTACCTCTTTTCAGCTTGATTCGCTGATTCTGCTGGCGGTAATTGCGAGGAGGAACTGCTCGAGCCATTTTTGTTTCAAAACTTTATACGGAGAGACCTGCTTTTCCGGTCCGGCTGATGAATGAATTTCGAAAGTAACTCGCTGAAACGTTTGTTTATCTTAAAAGGTCAGCCGGAATACGGCGCAGATTGCATTTCCGAGCGAATGGCTTCCCTCGAAAGATAGCATCTGATGAAGCGAGCATAAAATTCATCTCTTGAGGAATAAAGTATTATACGGGGATTTCCACGCGCAGCGGGAAAACAATAAGCTCGAGAACGGCGATATACATCTCGGGGGCTTAAAATAAATAGAAACTGCCTTATCGGCGCTGCCGGGAAATCGATATATAAATATACGTATATTCGGCTAAAGTTTTTCAGCCAATTTGACTGGGCGTGAAACACGGCGGCGCGCGTCAAGATTTCGCACGTCATCGGTTTGTTTTTCGGCGGCTCCTCCGCTCCCAGCCAGTGACGTTTTCCAGACAAGGGTAAACAAGTTTACGAGCGCGGGAATGGAAAATCGCTGCCTCATAACTTCCTACGCTCGCACAACGGACGAGCTCATACAGCCGCCGAAGCTGGGCTATCGGAAAATCGACGTATGGGGATTTTAGTGCGCCGTCGGACAATCGATGCCTGGCACTCTTTTTTGGCGCGCGATTTATTCGCTTTTATATAACGGCGCGTCGCGCTCCTCCTCCGAGTCAAGGGAACAAGGAGCTTTCGACCGGGAGGGGAAATCTGACGAGAATCTCGCTCTCCGCATTCGCCGCACCTAATTCCGAAAGATCGTCGGGCTGCACGTACCGCCGCTTCTCTCTCTCCCCGGGCACGAAACGATCGGCTCGAGATCTACGGCCAAGATAGCGGGAGAGCCTCGAGCTTTTACATCTCTATATCCGCGATAATTGAAAATCCTGGCCGCCGCCGCGCGGACGCGTGTATACGACCGAGTTCAAATTGGAAGAGGAAATGAGTGTCGGGGCTGCTCTTTTCAGGCAGGCGCCCGGTTAAGTACATCCGGCGGAACGTTAAATATATAGTTAATTTATCATCATCCTCTCAAGGTTGAATCTTTCTCGCCGTGTAAAAAAGGACGAAATGGCTTGCTTTTTCCGGAAGCCCGACTTTTAGGTCATATTGCACTTTTTTTTTTTTTTTTTTTTTTTAATAGCGGCCGCAGAAAGACAGTGCAAAAGAAGCGCACGGGAGCTCGAAAAAATAGCAGCGAACGAGCACAATTTACAATTTTACGACACGCGCCGGCGATCAAAGGCTTTCTTTGTGATTTCATTTTAATGCGAATCGCGGCGCTGCCACGCTCGAGTTTCTCGATTTCCAATAATCCGCAGCGGAATCGACGCGCCGCCGGTCCGGGCGGCTTTGAGAAATTTCGAGAGCCAAGTTTTCTGGCATTGGCCCCGCGAATTTCGTCCGTTCAAGTAATTCCATTTCGCCGGAAACTCGCTCTCCCCGCGCTTTTCTATAACACCGACGTTTACCGACCGGTTTGATCGAGCGGGTTCTTTTTTGGTCGGCCGAGGAGGCCTGCCAACCCGCGCCGGCCAATGAATAAACAAACATTTTAGCGACGCAACCGTATCCTGGCTCTCCTCCTTGCTAATTTACTTACTCCGCAGTCGCACTTAAATAATGCGGTACTCGGCGAATTTCGCCAAATGAGAAAAACAGCCTGCTTGCGCATCTTGCGGATTAATACGGACTTTGCAGGAAAACAAAGCCGTTCAAAGAAACTAATTTATTAGTTTCTGCTAGTACAGCAAATGCCAAATTTAGACGAGCGCGTCCGCATTTCCGCGTTTAAGTCAACTCCCCGGAGCGAGCGCCGAAACAGCAAAGTCCCAGGCCGCTTCAAAGCTAATCTTGCTGCGTTCATCGTCGCTGGCCGCGCATATCAAAGCTTTTTCGGGCAAAGAACCCAATTCGGACAATCCAATTATTCGGCGAAACGTCGGATCTTCTCTTGTGGGTCAGCGAAAAGGAGGGTCGGAAATTCGCGCTTAAAAAAGTCCATGCAAATACGGCGCGCGGCGCGAACTTCGCGCACTTTTCCCCTCGTCAAAGTTCTTCTTCGCGCCGCGGCATGGAGAGAAAGTTGGCCTGCACTTTTAATCGCGAGGAATTTCGACGCGGCGTCAAAGCTCGGCTCATGTTTAAAATTTGCATAAACCCGTAAATACGATGTCGTCTTCCTGGCTCTGATACGCCGAGAGAGCGCCTCCACCTCCGTCCTATTATATTTGTCCTCGCCTTATCCGGCCGGTTATGAAGTCACTTTGCGTCTAGCGGGAAATGTGCGCGCGGCTGTTTACGCGTGCGACTTGCGCCCTGCATTCGCGCGCCGAAATTCAACGGTATTTTTCGCGGAAATAAATAACGATCGCTCTCGTTACGTCGGGCGAGCCGGAATACCTGACGCGTTTTTCATTACGGGGAAATATCTCGTCCCGGTCGGAACTTCAATTTTTCAGAGCCCCGTCGCCCGTTTCCCGGGAAAATGGAACACGCAAATTTTCGGCAAATATTATTTTTTAATGCCTTTTAAGCATTGTGTTTATATTCCCGGGAGTTTTAGCGTCGGGCCCGACGGTCACGTGCTGCTTTGCGGAATCGATACAGTTTACGATCAAATAATAATGTCGTGGTATGCATTGAATTTCAGGTTTCGCGAAAATCGAGGCGTTTATCTATTCATGCTGATACGCAGCTCGGACACATCTGCGCTTGTATATCGGGCCAGATTCAGCCGACCGCTTTTCTACGGTTTTTCATATTAAAAGAGAAACCAATGCATTTTGATCGGCGACGTTCATTTTATACGAGAATTTCTCTTATCAGCCGGATAATGCGCGTTATAGTATTTTTTTATTCATGTCGCAGCCTTTTACGGAGACAATTTAATTGCTAATGCGCGTTTCACTTTGATAATAAATTAAATTTTCCTTTTTCATAAATATTATATTACAAATTTTTAAAATGTATTCTTTAATATTTTTTAATAATAATGTTCATAAATTAAGAAGGAAATAATTTTAATAAAACAGCCGTGCACACATCGTCATTTTTTTTCTACACGTAATATTATAGTCACAAATAAAGTTTGAAAATAAACTAATAATGTACTCGAAACTTTAATCAAATTTAGCGGAGCTCGAGCAATATTACATAAATTGTTAATTCCTTTAAAAATCAGAGCAAAGAAACGAATTTCCATCCCAGAGCAAACAGACTTTTGAAAATTGAATTTTAACCTCGTTCCCTCGTGAAAGGCTCATTTTTACCGAGGCACCTTTTAAAATAACTGGCATCCCTCATTCTTATCGCATCAATATAAAAATTTCGCTCGTCAACAAGGAATTCTTAATGAGCGCGCGGAAATCACTTCGTCTTAATCGAAGCGCCGTAAAAGGTGGAGAAAAGGAGGCCATCGTCTTCGTCGATCATCCCCCGCGCCAGATTAATCGATCCCCGCGCTTGTTTTTTCCTCCAATCGGAACGAGTGGCTTGTACGTGGAAGATCGGGGAATCCGAGGGAACAGGGAGAGAAGAGCTTCCTATAGTGGCATATCAGATATGCACGGCGCGACGCCACGATCATAAATCAATTTGTATCTCCCCGACCCTAATACGTTAATAATTCATGCTTAGCCTAACGCTCTACCGCCTAATGTTATACCGAGCCTAAGAGAGAGAGAGAGAGAGGGACCAGCCGTGCAGACTTGCTCTTGAAAAATAAATGCGAAGGAGCTAATTATTTTCGCTTATGCGACCGCGCCAATGTGCCGGATGTTCGGCAACCTTTTTAATCCCGGCTCTGCATGACGATCGAATCGCATTATTGCGACGCGGCGGCGAGAATATCTCGACGGAATTAATGACTGTTGGTTCAAGTTCGACTGTTTGCTATACTTCAATTATTTACGCACGATCGTTTGCATAAAAACGAATTTCGGTATCGATTCGGGTATTATGCACTGGATAATAGGATTCATATTGCGCATAATACTTGAGTCATCTGTTTCGGTAACTTCGGTTTAATTAAAATTTTAGTAATTATAAAAGAAGCGGAGAAATAAAGTCTCATTCACAAGATACAATAAAAATATTATTGCATGCATAAAGGTTGGCTGATTTTTCAATTTTTTGCCGAACGTACCAATTTGCGGAACCGAATAAAAGCTCGCGAATGCTCTCGAATCATTTTCTAGCAAATCGATTTGAAATAGTATTAAAAGATAAATGTGTATAGAAAGAGGCGTCTTTCAATTAACCACGTTTTATAAAAACGTAAAAAAGAGGCACTGAAATAAAATCCATAAATCAAGCTTTTAGTACGTAATCCAGTCCGGCGCAGCCATATATTTTGATTCGCCTTTTCATGTAATTTTACGGGCCCATATAGAAGAGAGAGCGGCTTTGCAGAGCGCGGATCATCGCGGAGCGAAGTGCGCACTGAAAGAGAGGGTCTGAATTGGGCAAGCGCGCTTTTTTTTTATCATAAATATCGAGAGGCCGCAATCGAGTCACATGATTTTTCACGCCGAGCGCCAAGCCCCGGTAATTAACTTTGAGCCTGCGGCGACGGCGGCGTCGGATAAAAGCTGCGTCCATATAATGCGTATTCCGAGTACAAAAAGGAAGGCAAGAGAAGCTTGACGCGTCCGATGGGATTTCACTCCATTTGCAGCTCGGACGTGCTTTGTTTTTCAAGAAATCCGGACCCGGATAGCTTGCATGTCTGATTCGAAAATTCGAATAACGACTTTATAAGGCTCTCTTTATTTCGTAGATCCGGTTGGAAAACAAAAATAAGCGGTTACGCGCCGTTTTAAGTAGTGCGGATATGTTTTAGGGTTGACAGTAGTATAAACCTGTAGGATTCAACTTATTGTTAGCGGTCTCGACGGGTAGCGAACCGGCCGACATTCTTTATACTTTAACCGGGACTTTGCTCGCCCGTAGCAGCCCCGACGTTTCTAGGTTTAACTATATAAATGTCTATTATAACGCTTTAAGGCAGGAAAATACAGCCATTTGAAAATGATATTTATATTCTTTTAGCGCATAAACATGCCCCCAGTATTTACCACGTGCGCCGGCAATTTTCAGAAAGCCATCTTTCATCTTTAAACCGTTACAACGGGGAAAGCGCAATAAAATAAAGCGTTTCTTCAATTCCCTTCGAGAGAAAGGGAGAAAGAGAGGAGGAAGAAAAAAAAAGGCCAAGTAGAAAAGGACGCGTTAAGTCAGACGACTGGCTGTTGTGCAGCGACGAGCTTCGATTCCTATTGGCTTTACCGGTATAATCTGAGTTCGCTTATTATCGAGAGTCTCCTTTAATGTAACGAGTAGCGTCCCTCGAGACGACGGACATTCAATTGATCGTGCCGAATGCTTTACAGCTGGAGCAGCGGAAGGTTAGACGGACCGGGAGCTTTCAAGCGGACGCCGACGTAAAACTCCATTAAGCGTCTTTCATTCGCAGGCCTCGTATAAAATCGCAATTTCGCTGATACGCGCGCCAGGAGTCGAGTATAAGCTTCTCCGCTAGTGAATTTCTCTTGCTAGTTTTTTTTTTTTTTTTTTCGAAATTACTCGAGCCGCCGCCCGGCGACTTCTTATCGCGATCGAGCTTCAATTCAACGTCTCCTTCTTCGGAGAATCGCTCCCGAGTGAAATCCAACAGTATACACAGTCGTGCATCGCGAAATTAAAACATTGCGCCGGGAGACGGCTGCATTGAGGTCTTTATCGGCTACCGCGGCGTGCGTCGACGTCTGCGTTCGACTGCTAACCCGAGTCGGCGCAAACATTTACCCGGGCGGATCACATTCCGGCAATATTTACTTTTCAGCTCGTACTTGCAAACAGCTTACTTTCGAGAAACCCGATTATGTCCGGGCGCGCGGATTCGCCCCTCCCCCTCGCCGCGGCGAAACTCGACGAGAAACCCAGCGGCAAGTCGGATGTAGAGCCACGGCGATAAGAATCTGAATTTGAATTTCCTGAGCGCTCAGCCCCCCCCCTCCCTCGCGGATTTGCGTGTAAATAGTCCCCAAAGGACTTTCAATCATTTCCTAATGCATTTACATAACCAAGTGCGATGCAATCGTCGGACGGGGAACAGCTGAGTTGATCGATGCTCCGGCCCCTTTTTTCCGCTAAATACCGCGTTTAGATTCGGATCTTTGGAAATAAGTTTAAACGAAGCTATCAACAGGCTCGGCGATCATGTACGCAAACGCCGCGGCTCCCGGCAAATTGCAGCGCCAACGGTTAACGAGGGGCGATTTTTATCGCGGCCCAAAGGAGAAGTAATTCCGCGCGCGCGCGCTTGTTGACTGTATGCACGGAAATGACATAACCGCGGATCACTCGATTACGTAACGCGGCGCTCGGCCGCTTAATCTCGTAGCCGACAAAGTGCACGTGCCTGCTTTGCCGGGGGAGAATATAATAACGCGCGGAGCTGCCGCGCCGCGCACGTGCCCCGACACGCGAGAGCCCCCAGTCGTTAAAATCATTCGCTCTTCCCGGGGAAACTCGATCCTTTTTTTATCGAGCAAAAAAAGGGGGAAAAAAGAATAAGAGAAAAGGGGCACCGCTCTCGTATTTTTTGAAAAATACTATTCGCCGCCTCCCTTATTGAGCCAGATCAAATTTTCCTTCCGCTCTCTGGAGCTTGTAAGATCTTTTCAAAATAATAAAATCCTCCGTCGGCTCCGCGGATTTATGTAAGATGCCCGTTTCACTTTGTAAACTATCAGGAAAATTCTATTCAATCGGAATTCATTTTCCCCTCACCCCCCGGCAAGAGCTTATTAAAGAGGAGGCTATTAAACATTTTATTACTTTCTAAGAATAAAAGAGGGCTCTATAGCGCTGGAATTTATATATCCTCTTTTAAAAAAGTGATGGCCGGATGTTGTGAAGCCTTTAAACACTGATTTTAATTGGTCGGTAAGGAAAGGAAGCGAGAATTTGCTATACATCCACTAGATTTGAATTTTCATAAATACTTGAAACTAAACAATTGAAATTAAATTGAAATACTTAAAATAAGATGAATAATATTTATTTTTAAAAGTAGTATTTTAAAAATTAGATTATTCTATCATGTTTAAATCAAGTAAAGTCAAATCACGCTGAAAAATTGCGTGTATAACCCCAAGGAAAGAAAATAACATGCACGAAGCGCATTGGATTTTGCTCGATTTTACTAGTATAGATTTAAAAGAGTAATGGCGGGGCCAAGAAGCTTTCAATTTCAAGACGATTTCCATTCTCCTCGGTTTTGCGTAACGAGGCAGGCTTCAATTAGCGGCATCGCGTACAAAACGCCGAGGATAAATAAAGGAAGCGGCGTTTCAGTGGGAAACGACGCTGGAAACGGGGCGAATCAAAATTAGAGCGAAGCCGCGGATTTAAAATTTAGGAGCAAGCCGTAACGTAAAGCCCACTTTTATCGTCCCATCTTACACTTACAAAACGCCAAACCCTAAGCGGACACGTGGAACTGCGATATAACGGCCATAACGACAAGTTTTACAGCCAAGTTTCTCGTGCTGCCGCGAAACTTTTCTCTTTCTCTCTCTCTCTCTCTCTCTCTCTCTGACTCTCTCGCTCTGCGGCAGTCGTTACCGTTCCGCGTCCGCGCGCTTCTTGCAGCGTCCCGCAGAATAAATCGTGCACTTGGGAGCGCACCTTCCGGAACCGCCGCCGCCGCCGCCGCTGGACGCCAATAGATGCGCGCGGCTGGCCGGAAGAAAAACTGCGCCAGATAATAAACCAAATAACAAAAATAAATATGCACCTTTTAAACGCCGCCCTTCTCTCTCTCGTTTGGTTAATGCTGAAAAATAGTGGGCTCTCCGTGTCTTCCCCCCACACCGCCCCCTACCAGAGGGTATAAAGTCGCATAAACCGAAGTCGTCCGCAACGATACCAGCTTCCGGTGGAGGGGCCAGGAGGGAAAGAGTGGCGGAGAAAGAGACGGAGATGTACGCGGATAAAGCTCGCCGTCAGAATGTGATGAGGTCGATGTATTTATTTGCCGGAGCCGCGGAAAGCCCTTGAGGGCTGCTTTTATTGCAACTGTCGTATCTCCTGCTTGATTCTCCTCTCTCTACGTGCCGGCCCCGGCTTTTCCCAACAGGCTCGTCTTCTTCTCCTCCTCCTCCTCCTCCTTCCTCTCCCTGTATACGTGTGATTCCCTATCCTCTCTGCTGCCCGGCCGTATCCGCTTTTTCCGTTTAACATCTCGTTTGGTTTGTCCCCTTTTTCCGTTTATTGCTTTTGCCCTTTTAATTATACACGCCGAAAGAGCATTCTCCCTTTATCCCCGGTAAAATGCTCCTCGTAAATAAGACATCGATCCTCGGCTCTGTATTATACGGGGGGGAAAAATCTGCTCTCGCGAATTCGGTTATGATGAAGCCGGGGGAGGAAGAAAATGCCGGGGAGTCTCTCTCGTAAAAAGACTGTCCACTCGGAGGAGCGAGCCAGTATCCGATTACTTTATCCAGAAAAGCCGAGCAAATCGCACGGAAAGGTCGGATCGTCGCGATTGTCATATTGTTCGATTCGGTCAGATGGAACTGGAGGGAGAATATAACGGGCCAGAGCGAAATGAGAGAGAGTCCGCTCGGTGCCGTTCGGTATGCTCTTGCTCCGGACAGTCGTCCGCTGTATCGATCGACGCTTCTGACAACAAGCGGCTCCGATCGCGTATTCCCAAGTCTTTCCCGGCGCGCTCACAGAGAATCCTCGAGGCAAAAGGCGCCGGAGAAAGCCGAAGGCCCAGCGGAGACTTTGTTTTCTCCGAGCTCTCTGCTCTGCTTTTCTCTCTTTTGGGACATCGGAAAACAAAGGGCTGGAGGAGCAGATAGCGCGACGCGCTCGGGAAGAACTTGAGGCGGGATTATGCTCGTGTTTCCTTACTCTTTAAATGGTATCCGAAAGCCCCGCCGAAGCTCGTAGATAAGAAAGTCCGGCCGGGGCTTCCCACGCACGAGCTGCGTTATATTTATTTGCAAAACTTGTTGGAATACATTTTGATCGATAGCCGGGGAAAAAAAGCAGGCTCCGGAACGCTTTTGCACGGAAACGTTTGATCAATGTTGAACGGAAAGCTTGCTTTAAGCACTTAGGTAGAAAAGCGAGAGAAGGAATAAAAGAAACGACATCGCGTGGGGAGAAAGGACGAGAGAAAGACGCGAAGGCGGCGCGCGAAGAGATGGCCAAAAAGTTTACAAAGGCCGAGAGAGAGAAGGAGCTCGTACGCGACGACGACGGCGCACCATTTGTGGCGAACACGAGAGACGATAAGAGATCCTCTCCCGCTCAAAGGGCGCATTACCTGCACTGCTCCCCCCCTCCCTTTGTTTTCAAAAGAGCTGCCGGGGACTCGAAGACAAGGTTTTCCTCCGGCGGCCTTTGCGAAGTCACTTCCGCCTCGTTACGTCGAGGCGCCTGGCGCGCGCGTCTCTCTCTGCGCGCACAGCATAGATCCCCGAGCCTCTTCGCGCCTCGCTCGCGATTCGGAGACTCGGCGAAAGGGACACGGCACCTCAATCGCGATGCTTTTAGCGCCGAGCCTCCCGGAATTTTCGAACTTTCAAATTGGTTTAATGGAAATGCAGCCGTCGCCGCCGCCGACGCCGACGCTCCTCGAGCCGCGTCTTCAAACTTTTAACGAATGATTTCATTCACGGTAACGGGAATACAAGTTTCATTACGACTTTTTGCGCGAACAAAATTTATATTCTCCCGGCCGCGGGGGGCAGGAATTTTTCATCGAGTATAATACAGAAAGTCTGAGAGCTGCTCTCCCTTTGTTTTATCAAGTGCCGGGCTCCCGCAACTTCGTGGCTCCGCGCGCAAGTTTCCGCGCCCAACTTGCCTAAACACGACGTATATATCGCGAGATTTGCTCTTCGAGCTCGCGGGTGAAAAACGCGTCCGTGCAGCGAGGAAGAGCGCTCTCTCGCTCGTGTATAGCCGCGCGTCATTTGTAGGCAGCTCGACTCCTCGGGGCTTATTTCGCCTGTCGGGAAAAACAAAAGCCCGAAAAGCGAGACGGAGAGGGAGAGAGAGAATAAACGCTCCTCGGGGACAGTTCGACGGAGGAGTCCGGGCTCCTTGTAGCTCCCTGGCAATTTCCCCCTTGACGTAACTCCTACCGACGCGCCGTAATCAGCTTTGCCGAATCCGGCGCCCCTCGGCTTTTATCCTCCCGGGCGTTCGATCGCCCCGGCCATTGTCGCGCCGGCAAAGCTAAATCGTTAATTACAGCGAAGGAGGGCCAAGTGCGAAACTTGCTCGCTCCCCGCGTTTCGCCTTTGAGCTTGGGTGTCGCAGGCCGCCCCGAGTGAGGTGTCACTCGGGTTATTTTGCGGTTTCGCAGACTTCCGCGCTGCTCGGGAGTCACGTGGTCGGTCGAGGGGCGGATAATCAGAGGAAGGGCCAACGAAGCTCACGTGAAAATTCGCTCGCGTGGCGTAACGATGCGACGGCCGGCTATTGCTTTTTCGTGTCTAATTAAAATCAAGTCTAATTGCTGCTTCGAACGATGAATTTGGACGCTTTTTCGTTAGTGGTTTTGTAAACTCGTTGGGTTAGAAACTCTTGATACTTTTCAATTCATTTATAGCTTTTGATAAGTTTAAAAAGCAATACGTCACTTATATTTATTACCCATATATTCCAAATATTTTATTACGCATCCGCATTCACAATTTTCCAGGTAATTATTGTACATTCAGTAAGCTGAAAGTACTGGTATTTATCAAAGCAAAATTTAGCAAACAGAACTGTTTACTTTTCAACTGAATTTCCATTCCATCCATTTTACAGTTTTATTGAAAAACAAGTATAAATGGATTCAAGGGAATGTAATAAAAAAATGTTCGTCTATATTTTGTGCGACAATTTCGTCATTCGCGAAAAAGCTTGTGTATCACGTTCCATGTAAAGCATAAATGAACACGATATGAATGAAAACATTTCAATTTTATAATTCAGAAAGATGGGACTCGGAATGAGAATAAAAAATCAAAAAACAAAATCCCCCACTTTATTCCGTCAAAGGCGTTCACCGGTTCCATACATTTGCACGATTATGCGCGGAGGACAGGCGGCGTTGATAATTGCGCGTCGAAACGAATGGACTACTTCGATAACGGTGACAGGTGACTTTGTCGTCCGTCGATTGCGGCCGGGCGGGGGGGAAGGCCGGGCAGATCGATGAAGTCCTCCTGCACTTCCCCCTTCCGGCAGCAGCGTCACGGAGAAAGACCGAGAGATAGAGATGGAGTTGACCCTTTCGAGCGTACTTGGCATTGCACGCGCGAGAGAGCGATCATTAGTCCGCGGCTCCGGTTACTGGATAATTCAAGTCCGCCAGTTATCCGAGCCATTAGAGTTTCTCTCTCGCTCGCTCTCTCTCCGGCTTCATCCCGGGAGCTCGTCCCGGAGCTTTGCCGCTGCTTGAGGAGCGGCCTGACGCGCGCGCCGCTCCTCCTGTCGCCCCGCGCCCGCACCAGACCTGCCACTCCACCGACACCGGTGAGATTACACCTTCCAGCCGAGGAGACCCGGACAAAGCCGCACGAATTACGCCTTTATTTTCGGCTTTGCCGCGCGGAGCGCCTCCGCTACAAACATATTAGTTAATTATAACAAAAAGATATATCCCCGGCTAATGCCGTCAAAGGCTCGGGGGCAGAATGAAACAATAATTAGACGGCTAATGAGGACGGCTCTTTGACGTTAGGGATACCCTCGGATGAATAGCCACAGAGATTTCGATTCAGTTGGCAAGCTTAGCGGGCTTGTTAGACAGCGGAATGCCAACGCGAAATCTATCGATATAAGCTAAGGGCCGCGCGCAATACAGATAAGGCAGTTATCGGAGTTAATTTGATTCTTGGAAGGTATTAAGATGGCGGAGCAGCCTTGGAAGAGACTCCGCGTCGCGGCTGCCCCGCAATCCTGTTCCCCGATAAGCTTCGCGTAAACTAAGACCCAATTCGATCTTTGAGCATTTCAATTAATTTTCGCTGAAACGACGCTAATATTCGCGACGGGATTCCAGGAGCTCTATATTTTTTGAACCCGCGGGCCGCGTCGGGGCAAAATCTTAATCCCCCGAATGAATATTGACGGCGGCTGGAAAGTTGCGGAGAGGCAAAACTTTCCCCCTAATACCGTCGAGCAGCGAGCCTGTCGGTCAACCGCGAGAGCTTTTGTTAACCGGAATCGACAGCGGGGTTACTTTGCATCGGATCCGTCGCCTTTGCCGCGCGAGAGCCTCTTCTCTTTTCTCCGAGAGCTGCGGGACCCTTCTTAGCTGGCCGCGCGATACTTTTCTCATCCACTTTTCTACCGGCGAAATTTTCCGACTCGAGCGGAGGCGCGAGTGCTCGAGAATGAAAATGGCCGCTCGGACGTATCGAGCCACGGCCGGACGTTGCCTCGCGACGCGTCAGAAAGTCGCTTTCCGCTCCAGTTAGGGGACTTGGACAGTGTTGGAAGCGAAGGATCTCTGGAAAGGAACTTTGACAATATTTTCCGCCTTTGGATTTGATTTTCGCCTCTTTTTTTAGCATTTTATTTCAGCGTAATCGCCTGAACTTTTTAAAATATCGTAGAAAATCTTGGCGCTCTCGTCGGAGATGAATTATGCAGAAAATCGAAGTGCGCCAATAAACTACATTGGCAAGGCTTTTATCTAGATTCTTTACGTGAGAAATTGATCAAGTACAAAGTATTGCTCTACATTGCAAGAGACAGGGAAAACTACTTTGGTTGAATTAATATTAGATTATCAAAATCCAGCTAATTGCGAAGAAAAGTTTTGGCGACGAAATAATTTCAACGAGAATAAAAATACGCAAAAATTCCTGCGGTGGGGGCGAAAACATATAGTAGCGGAACTCGTCGAGAAGGCGGGCGTAAATAAAAGCGTATTGTCGAGTGGCGGAGAGCAAAAAAAAAGAGGTCCTCATCCTGCAGGGTCCGGTTGTAATTAGAATATCCGCGCTGCGTCCGTGAGCGCATTGAATGGCCGGCAGCGCGCTTCATTTGAATCGGTACTATATACGGCGCGGGCAGGAGGCGGAGGAGAGGAACCCGCCTCGGAAAAGGTAGTCCGCAATAAAAAGAGCGCGGTGGTCGCCTATTGAATTTATTGTGGGCCGGCCTTTTTTTTGCTCTATCTCTCTCTCTCTCTCTACGTACTCCGCCGGCGTGCACACGAGTCCGTTTGAATTTAAAGCCCCCGACATTTTTATCCCGGCGACTCGCGACGAGGTACACGGGTACATTTTTACATTACCGAGCACAGACTTGACTCTCGCCGCATCCGAGCAATTCCGAGAGCGACTTCATTTCGCGAATTAAGCTCTAATCGAAACTGGTGACCCGGAGAACACGTCGAAAAGTTTCCCCGGCATCGGCGAGTCACGCAATCAGGTCGGCGGGAGGCGTCCCGTTCAAAGCAAGGCGGACGGGGGGGCCCTTGAAAGCCGGTCTTATTTAGCCGGTCGACCCGGCCGATAAGAACAACGAGGGAAGTTTTGACGACGGGCCCGCAATATTCGCGAACGAGATAAAAGTGCAATGGCGCTTGCAGGAGATTTATTCGGGTGTTCGGAGCCGCAGCGAGTGAGAGAGAAAGAGAGAGAGGAGCCGCAGCGCGCAACCATTTTCGAAACTCAATTTTCCCAGCTCCTCTTTGTCCTTTTTGCCACGCTCGCGCGCGCGCGCATCGTACGAGCCGTATTCGATTGGTTTCGAAGCAAGTCTATACACACGTACGCAGAGAGAGAGAGAGAGAGAGAGAGAGAGAGAGAGGCGAGCCGGGCAACACAATGCGCCCCAGTAAATTGACTCCGTGACGTGTCCGCTACGTCTGTCTGTCTGGTTTCCCCTTCCGGCGGCGAGGCTACTTCCGGCCGAGCGCTGTTAACAAACCCAGCGTCGTCGTCGGCGAAAAACAGCGAAAGAAATCCGGCGTTTACACTGCCGCGGATCGCTCCGGCATTTTTTACCCCGAGCCTTTTTTTTTTTCAAGCCGGGAATCTTTGTCTGGCGCGCGCGCGCGCTCGTCGATTTTTCCTTTTGATCGGAATGTCCGCGAGAGAGAGAGAGAGAGAGGAGGGAATCCGAACGTATCCGCCGGTGTGCAGGCAGCGCGAGCGACTGCTTTAAAATTCCGGCGTGTTATTGGATTCTGTTTGGGGCGGCCTCCAGCTCCTCTCTCTCTCTCTCTCTCTCTCTCTCTCTCTCTCTCTCTCTCTCTCTCTCTCTCTCT
>UCOL01001636.1:0-34121 GCA_900474335.1 Ormyrus nitidulus
AAATAAAAAAGTTTTAATCTCAAAAAAGTACTCCAAAATTTAATTAGTTCCAAGTTGAGTCATACTTAAGACGTATGTCAAATTTTAACTCATCATTAGAGAGTATGGTGAATATAAAATTTGGGCACATATATATGCATACATACATACATACATACATTAAACATACATTTTTTAAAAATTTATAACTTTGCAAATTAAATTATTATTTACTTCGAATAATTCAAAATTTTTAATAAATAAAAATACAATTTTAATTATAGCATATATATTTTTCCATTGTTATGAATAATGTGTTTTTTATAAACTTAAGTTCGAATGCTTATAACTATGTGTATTAGAACATAGGTACAAAAAAACTCTGAATACGACATCTTGCGAAAATTTGGTTTACTTCTAATGGCGTTAGAATTCTGATTGACTGAAAATTTGTAAAACATGAGAAAAATCAATCGTTAAAAGAAATAGTTGAAAAAATGGCATGAAAATTATTATAGCACATAAAAATGTAGCTTTTGATCTCATCTTTAATTTTATCATATTGAATCAGATTTTTTGAAATCCATCAAAGCGATGTTTAAAGTATCGTTGTTTAAAGACGCATTTCTACAAGCAAAAATTTTTTCGATCTTTTAAACGATACTGAATATTCAAATTAACACTTTTTAATGTTTCAATTTAACATTATTATAAATCAAGGTAGATGTTTATGTTACGAGCACTAAAGAAAACCTTACTATTATCTATTAAGATTTTTTATCTTAGATTTGAATGGAAAGCAGGAATCTTCTCTTATATTAATGATATCATTAATATAATTTTGACTGGATGAATTTATCAATGAATTACCAGGATTAGACATCTTGATAACAAATTCTTAAGTAGCTTTTTCCTGTGTTAACAACTGAGATCAATTATCAAACTTTTATTAACGTTGTTTATAAAAATTATATACACTTCTCCTTTTTTTAATTTTTGAAGATGATAATAATAATAAATTTTAAGACTGTGAAGAAAAGACTACATTAAAGAAACTAATCGCTATTCTGTGCACTATGCTCTTAAGCCCCATAGATGGCTAAATGGGTCAAGGTTTAAAACGTTAGTTTGATTTTGATATATGCTATGCTAATTAGAAATAAGAAATTTAGATCAACTGCAGACATATTTTAATTCCTTTGTAATTAATTTTTTGTTAATTTTATTTATTTTAATTCCAAAAGGTAGAGCATTATTGTTTTACAAAATTATGCACCTTTTAGTAACCAGTCTGTGCTCTAAGTAGAAATGCAATTAATGCCTATGTGATACAGAAAATGTTGCATTTTTAATGCATGACTTAAATTTATTCTATTAGATATGGTCAAACAAAATTGTTCTTTTTTTACTTTTAAACATTTATGCATGCATCACGGTGCAAATTAATAGCAACATTAAGAAAGTTTATCATTCTTAGAATTTAATTATCACAATCAATATAGAAATATCGAATACGATAATACAGGAAATCATTGCGAGTCACTAAACTGTCAAATTAGAAAAAATTGAAAGTTGCTTCATGTAACTCCCGAGATTTAATCTGAATTCTTACCTGCTCGTATGCGTCAAAATTCTATTTGAACTATATTAAACACGCGTAGGTCAAAATTTTAAATAAGTCAAAATTGTCGTTTGTATTTTTTACTTTAAAGCTGCAAAGATTTCACTTTAAAATATTCGTTTCTCCCCAATGAAATAACTTGAATTCATTGTATTTTTTAAAATAATTTAAAATATATTTAAAATAACACATAAGGAAGATTCTAGCGTAAATAAAGAGGAAAAATAAAACTTTTCAGCGAGTGCGATTGTAAAAATAATTTATATCTGTTATTTTTAATAAAAAAATTCTAAATATTTAATCCCATTATTCTTCATTTTTAGAAAAAAGTTCTCTAACCCTCACTCTTTCAAACCGACAAGAACTTTCGGCAGAAACTTCCTCGTGTTTTTTAAATGCCGAGCCCACTTGATCCGCCGGTCTCCATGCCGCCCCACTCTCCCCCCGAGAACCGCTGAGCAACCGAGGTACATCCGTTTCATCATAACTCCACATCGATGTCGCAAACTCGTAAAAACAACAGTCACGATCAGCGATAATAGTAAAAATAGTTTTACCACGCGTAAGCATGATTTAACAGCACTCGGGCGGTTTGTATTCGCACACATATAGGTCCGATATAAAGCTAACAAAACTGCTCGCCGCGATCCGCTCCCGGCCAGTATTTCGAGCGATACCACGGAGGCATCACCGTCCGATTTTCGATCAGTCGTTTAACAGTCACGTTTAACAGTGCATTGTACGACATTTTGCGTCGGGAACTTGCTTTGGATTTCGCTCCAATATTCTACTGTAAGTACATTATTTAAAAGAAGACTTTTTTTATTAACTTTTTTTAACAAGGTGTTGCAATATTTAATTCTACGAATAATAGGCATAATTCTTTTTTGGAGCGTATAGCAATAAAAAGTATACAGATTAATACTTGTGTGTTATACTGAGGAATTAGCGAAAAGTTTTAATATTTTTAACGAAAATTTGCAATTTTCGACAAATAACTTATCGATAATTTTTTCTATACATTAAAAGAGGAAAATCAAATTTATATTAAGTCTACGATAAATCAGTTCAATTATATTTTTAATCAGATTTTAATATTCGTAATATAATATTAATCAATTTTTTTATTAACAGGTAGATTTCATGTAACTAGTATATATTTTTTTTAAATTTATAATCAAACTAGAAATTAATCCGGATTTAAGAAAATTATTATATTCTTAATTGAAATTATGAAATTATGAAATGATGAAATCCTCAAATTCATTATATAATTTAAAAGAAAGGAAAGAAAAATTTCCTCAAATACCTATCTTCACAAAAAATTTAAAAACATGTTTACTATATCTCACTGCTGAATTCTAATGAATAGCTTAGAAAGATAAGTTAAACTCTTGATGGCCTTTTTTTCGTGAAAGATAATAATCCGCAATATGTATATTTGCACGTATACGGCAAATAAAGCACCGTTTAGTCACTTATGGAAATTTAAAGAGATCAAAAACAATCGATAGACCCAATCATTCAATGAAGGTCAAAGATAAATTCGACGTATTTTATACCAGGAAGTTCTTTTTTATCTCATTATAAGGAGTTTCAGTCGTGATAAGCTAATAAAACATTCGTGTTTCTCAAAATATCTATACGATATTACACGCGAAAATTGTGTAACAATATAAATTGGATAAAGTATAGTCATTAATTTGATAAGACATACACGTGCATAATAATAGTGAATTTTTAGTTAAAAATCTGATGAAATCTTTTTTGATAAAGTTAATAAATAATATTGCATAAATAACAAGCAAAAATTAGCATTAGACGTCTTACTTTGACTTAATACTTAGTTAGTTATTGGCTCATAATAAAATGCACAAATATTATTACTTATAATTTGTATAGTTAATGACACAGAAAAAATTCAAATCGTAAAATTAATCGCTTGAAATATTCAAGTAAATATTAGTTTACCTTAAATTGCAACTTTTATTATACTTTCTAATTGAAAAAAGCTTAATTTATATAAGAATATTGCTGGATAATTGTTTAATTAATGTTTGACTATACTAAAGGAATAATTTATCTAGTTGAAGACAAAAGCATTAAAGTCACATATGTACTTATTTTAGATTTCCCTCTTTATATGTAGTTTTCAATTATTAGTATTTTGTACAGTAATAAAATTAATTATTTAAATGATAATGGTCATAAACAACACGTGTTGCAAAATTTAAAACAGTACGAGATCAAAATCAATCTTACATTCGATATTTTGATAATAATTATATAACTTATCTAAATAAGATAAAATAAAAATCACGAATTATGAGAAAAGGAGACTCACTCTGAGTATCAAAAATTGATATCTGTACGACTCTGTAGCGCCAAAAATCCGGTTTAAATTTGAATTTAATGGTAATAATATCTCTCAGCTATGTAAGAGACTGTATCTCTTAGAAAACTTGAGGTTTTCCTGTATCGTTCAGATGCCAATAACCCGATTTTTCCGATCAAAGTGGTCCCCAGGTTTGCGCGATAAAATAATTGACAACGAGCCCCGACCTATCTGCATCCGCTCAATCAAACTGTTCTCGTTTGGCAAGCTTATTGATATATAATTCTTAAATAAAAGATAGCCAAATAAAAAATGATAAAATTATAATGCATTCGACACAGTCTAGAGTAGTCAAGGTACCGGACTATATTACTGATTTGTATTCGCACTCCCAAGTCAAAACTTTTTTTACTGTTATAACTTTATTCTTAGGAATTGTCAGATAGCAAGTAAAGGTTGTGCAATATAACAAGGAGTAAATAACGTTTTCGCGAACGTCTCATGTTATACCGCATGTAAGAGTCTAACAGTAACTTGGTAGCCTTAATTGTGATCATTTATAATGGTAACGATAGCCCTGTACCTTGACCACTGAACTTGACACGTACATCATAAATTACTTGTTGGAGGCAGTATACAAGTTGCTTTCCTAAGGAACTTTGTTGGACAGTAGAAAGTGAGGAACTATAATAAATAAAACTAGATTTTTATAAAACAAGCTCCAGACAGCTGATTTGAACCTAAGCCTTGCAAAACGAGAGCTGTGGTATGCAGCGGCGGTTGCTATATCAGTGATACCGGTTAGTTGTCGAGCGTTATTTCATCAAGCAAACCTGCCGAATTCGGTCGGAAAAACGAAACCGCCTTTGTACATTGGAACCCTATACAGTTATGGGTCTCCTTCAATCTTACTTCGTAGTAAAAATATGCAACTCGTAAGGCTTTGTAGAAAGGCGCAATTTTACCACTTAACTACTTGCTCACTCGACGCCTTGACTTGCAGCTGAAAAATGAACGTGGAAACATTCCCTCTACGGTCGGTGGGAACCGCAGCCGAGGGTGTGAAGGACCAGTACGCGGACGGCAAAGCCGCGAAGGTTTGGCAGGCGTACATCGTCGACAACAAGCAGCGCAAGCAAAATTACAAAGAGTTTCTGGTCGGCCTGTTGAAGGAGAACAAGTGCAAGCGAATACTCGACGTCGCTTGCGGCACCGGTGTAGACTCCATGATGCTGCTGGAGGAAGGATTCGAAGTCGTCAGTATCGACGCATCCGACAAGATGCTCAAATACGCGCTGAAAGCCAGGTGGCAGCGGAGGAAAGAGCCTGCCTTCGATAATTGGAGTAAGCTTTATTTTTAATACGTTTTCCACGAAGTGCTTTGAATTTGAAATTTTGCAATGAAATTATAATTGCTTAAATGCTAAACTAAAAATATGTAATAATTTTTTTACAGTTATCGAAGAAGCCAATTGGTTATCGCTTGAAAAAGATATAAAACCTTTGATTGGACCAGGATTTGATGCTGTAATGTGCCTAGGAAACAGTTTTGCTCATATATTAGATTCCTACGGAGATCAACGAGAACAAAAGTAATTTTTTAAAATTATTTGTATTTTAAAATAAGAAAACCGTATTTTTAAGCTCTAATTTTTTAATTATCTTCAATTTTTTCCTTTAAAACCAATATTGATATCACTTTAAAAGTGATTATAATCGATTATAACGATTATAATTATAATTAATTAATTGTAACGATTGTTATCATTTTTAGACTGCTATCAATTAGTTTTGAGGAAAAGTTTAAAATAATTGAAAAATTGGGGCTTACAAAAATGATTGCTTTATTAAATTTGCAAAATTTGTGTACTATTTAAAATTTGTATTAATTCGATTCGCCATTCGATAGAGCTCGACCTCGAGAAATAGTAGATAAGGCACATTTCGTATACAACACGGCCCTATTTCATAGTAAAATATATGACTGAAAAATAATGGGTTAATTAACTCATATAATAAAAATCAATAATTATTTTAAAGGGTGGCGCTTAAAAATTTCGAACGTTGCGTAAAACCTGGTGGTTTATTACTCATAGATCACAGAAACTACAACTCCATAGTTGAAAAGGGTCTAGCGCCGATTCAATGCATGTACTACAACGTAAGTAATGTTTTATTTCACGCACATAATTTATCTAAAAAAAATAATAAAAAAAATATTAAATGTACGTTTTATGATTTAGAACAAACACTTAAAACAAATCGACACATCGGTCATTTACAAGAATCGCAAACCACAGACGGTTGTCTTAGAATATTTGGTAGCTTTGGGCGACAGTGAAATAAATGAAAATACTTCAGAAGATCAAATTAGTGAATTCAGATTATCTTACTATCCACACATGCTTGAGCAATTTGGGAAATTATTGAAAGAAACGATGCTGGGCATGGAGAAGCTGAAGATTTATGGAGATTTTAAGCCACTAGATCAAATTGAAGATCCAGGATTTTATATTCACGTTTTACGGAAAAAGATATAAAAAATTTTACTTACTACTCTAACTTAAATGTAAATTGTTATATAAGTATTGTATGATTATAATATTTTTTTAATTTTATAGAATAAAATTTTTATTATACATTTTATTATAAAGATAATTGTGCAATCATTATATAATAAATTTTGATAAAATCGATGTCATAATGTATTAATATAAGCTAGGAAGACTGTGAATAGAGGAAGATTTTTTCTTCTCTTTTTTATGGAAAAATTAAATTAAAGTATGATTAATTTTCTTAGTTTATTGTCTTTTGAAATGTTTAATGAGACTTTCGAGCCTATATGCGTAAAGAAGGCAGTGGATTGAGCTAATATTCTTGTTTGAAAGAAAGACTTATTTGTAAGAATTTCTTTTAAAACACATTAAACATTCTGTATCAAGTAGCATTATGATTTTAAACATATTTTGACACTTTTTCAAAGTTTTAGAAGAACCTATGATTTGAGAATATACTTGCCTAGTAACATTTAATTTTACTTCAACTTGTGCCTTGAAA
This sequence comes from Ormyrus nitidulus, assembly GCA_900474335.1. Classification (NCBI taxonomy): domain Eukaryota; kingdom Metazoa; phylum Arthropoda; class Insecta; order Hymenoptera; family Ormyridae; genus Ormyrus; species Ormyrus nitidulus. The sequence continues at coordinate 6,993 of UCOL01001636.1, forward strand.
AGGAACTTCACAAATCGTGGAGCTACCATTAACATTTTATCTATTAAGTTTTTTTGCAATTAATATCTTAAAACTATTTATCAGATTAAAAAATGTTATCTGAATTTGTGGTTTAGAATGTTGTCTGTATGCGTGATACACTTTTTCACATAAAGTTTTAGAACAGCAAGTAGATAAAAAAGCATTTTAAATTTAATAAACACAGCAAATGTCTAAAACAAAAATATAAAATTTATTTTTAACAATACTTATAAAATTTTTCGAAACATATCCTAGAATTACAAGCTCTATTACTAGATCTTAATATACAAAACCCAATATATATTACATTTACAACTTCAAAAAGTTGTAATTTATCTAGTAATAAAAATGATTAAGTTATAATACTAGTTATTATATTAGACAAGTCGTGTGCCTGCACATAAATGCATTTGACTACAAAAAAGAAGAGCTATAAGTGCAATTATAATTAAACAGCTGAAGGTTCTCCTTCAGCGGCCATTGGCTTCAGCGAGAACACAAAACGCCTCGGACATTAAACGCATCTTTTTAGACTCTTGGAACTTTTGAAAGCCGGCCGTCATAGGAATGGATGCGGCGTGTAAAACAACGAACTCGAAGACCTTCGCTTTTAGCTGTTTCAAGTTATGTTGATCTGCAAGTATTAAAACTTCGAACACGTTGTCAAGACTCATCATGTTGAAAAGGACTTGTTCGCAGACACTTTTCAACTGCTCCAACTTGTAATTATCCGCTACTCCTAATAGCGAGGGTATCAGTGTCTATTGGAAAAGCAAAGCTTATATGTAAATAAAACTATAATAATTATTATATAAAATATAATTAAATAGAAGCTTTTTAAAAATGTAAAATCTCTTCGTACATTACAAATGTTCATACGCCGATAGAAACTTTTAAAGGTATGAAGTATTATTTTAACGAAGTATTGTTAAATTTACGTTCAGAATTTCAACAGTGAATTTAAACAAAATGTTCAATCGTAAGTGAATTTAAAAGTTGCGAAAAAAAGGTATAAATTTACCCAATCTTCTATTTTTCCAGTGTACAAGAAGCGCAGCACCTCGCGCAACACCTTGGGGTGTACATCCAGCAGCTCGACTCTTGCCTTTGCGATGTCCTTCATTTTGTGGAAGAACATTTCCGAAAACACTGGACTCTGAGCGGCCAAAATATTCTGGTGTGCGTGGAATTCTGTGCCGGCAGCTATCAGCGTCAAGTCGCTGAATTCGTTGTCCTGCTGCCGCTTTTTTCAACAATTAATAGCTCGAATTTAATGTGCGAAACTTTTATTTTTAACTCGTATATTTATACTGTTACTTAATCATTTTTACTTTTATTATATATTATATATCGAATGTTAATGCTTAGTATATTAGATCACGAAAAAATAACTCAATTCACCGCGATTTGAATGTGACTTTCAAGCGAAAATAAGCCTACTGCAGAAAGCTTAAAAAAAAAGTAGAAAATCCGGCACCTTCTTTTCGGTGAAGTTAACTTGGCAGACAGATTTCTCGGCAGAGTCGGTGCGGAGGAAGGTCTCGAGGAACTTGTTAAAGCTGGTGGACTCGTCGTCGAGGAAGCCGATGAAGTTGACGACGCAGCCGATGCTGAGAGCGCCGTCGTCGAGGAGCTTGCGCAGAAGGTCTAGGTGCAAAAACTGCGGAAAGCTGCAGCTGCGGTTCCGGGTGAAAGTGAAGATGGCTCGTTTCGTGCCCACCTTCGCGCGCTGATCCACCAGGATGTAGCACTTGACGTGCGCCTGCACGGTGCTACATCGGACCGAATCCAGCGATACGTGCAGAGATGCGTATTCGCGTGGCTCGTCGCTCTCGCCCTGCGGGAACAGTATCAGTCTACCTGTGAGGATTAATAAGCGTACGAAAATTTATTAAAATATTTGTGCTATTTGCATCCGCAGTGCACTTGGAACGTCGATCTGGCAATATTTGTTTCATTTAAATTTCGTTCTTTTGCAGAGTTCGTTTGAGCTAATTTCTCATGTTAATTTATGTTATAATTTCTCACGGTCATTTTGAGTGTGAAATTAATTTTATTTCTTAAATTAAGTTTAATAAGCGAGCGACACGCAGACAGTGCAGTCTATATTATAAACAAAAAAAATGTTTCTAGATGATTATTTAACTTGATCGCAAATATTCTTTTTTGAAAAATTTGATTTATATATAAAAGGAAAATAATGATTTTCAAAGGAGGAAAGAATTAGAAGTAAAAATTTTTAAATATTATTTTCTACCTTGCAAATCACCATCGCCGCCAAGAAAGAAGGTTGGCGAGACTAGGCAAGTTCCTGGTTTCGTTTCGGATTTGAAATTTTTAATAGTCCAAATGTGTTTTACTTCCATTACTTTTGTTTTTCCACTTATCTTGCTGTTCGAGTCCATGTTTTACGCGGTTTTACTTTTATTCGCATTCGCTGTTGAAGAGCTGCGAGAGTATCTCAGTTGCTAGTTTTAACGTTCGAGTCACTTCAGTTCAACTGACTATCTAATTACTTTGAATATTTTGATATTTACTTTGGATTCACACAAATACAGACTTAAATTTTGTAGAGGATACTCAAGTTTCACATAATAACATTAGGACTTTTGTTCTCTTTTAAAGTAGATATCTTTTTTGTCGGCCTATCTTGCAATAATTCAAGCGTAACAGAAAAATTTATTTCTGATTTTATTAAATTATTATTAAAAGTTTTTAATAAATTAAGATTAAATTATATTAAATAAAATAAAATTATGTTAAATTAAATTTTTAATAAAATAAGCCTGCGTTTCACTATAAAACTTTTTTACTATATAACTTCAGTGAATAAATTTAAGCACAATCAATTACATTGCAAACGGTTATAAGATTATTATAAGATCATTGATCTTCTTTATGACATAATATCGATTAAAAAGACTTAAAGAAAATTATTTGGTGAAAAATTTTTGTAAAATATTTGTAAGTTTTTTATATCAATTTTTATCAAGAACACAATATTAATTTAAAGAACTTTATAATAAAGTCCTATAATATAAGATTGTAATGTTTAAAGTATTAAAAATGAACATTTTTATTCATATTTCATTCTATTTATAATTAAATAATCCACTAGTCATTGTAATTGGTACGTAAGTATAAAATGTTATATCTCTACAATAATAATTTTAGTTCTTTTAGTCTGATGATACATAGTCTCTGTCGTACGTTAATGAGTTCAATAGACAATCCTGCAAATCTTGGTTAAGAAATAAATCACAATAATTTTGTGTTTTTTTTTTCTAAATGATTATTGATGTTTCGGTCATCATTAATCATCATTAATTAATCATGTCTGTCTCAAGATGAATATAAAACAATTATAAAATAAACAATGTAAAATATGATATTCTTAGTATGGTTTTATTTTAATCAAAAATATATTTATATAAAGTTTTCGTATTTAGTAAGAAAAATCATTAAGAACTTTTTAAAGCAATATAGTGCATTTAATATAAAACAACTTAAATTGTTCAATTACATTTTTTATTACCTTAAATAAAATTGCCTTAAATAAATTATTCCATATAAACAATTTTGTTATATTATTAAGTAAAAAATTATATTGTAATTCATATAAATTTTTACTATAATACCATGAACAGTTATTATGAATAAATTAATAAAACTTCAAATTATTTTAATAAAATTTCTTTAATCTTATAAAAGAAGATATACAATCATCATTCATATATCATCTAACAATATCTTAAAAATCACAAAATTCCTTGGCGAGTTTCATCAAGAAACTCCGTGTAGTAAAAAAAGTTATTAAAGATCCAATTTTTACGACAGTATAAAATATAAAGTGCCCTACTCAAATAAATTTTTGAACGCAAAATTCTCACGCGAACTTATGTGTTTAGACTAAATACTTTACACTTATAAGTTTCGGGTAATAATAAAAAATGCAAGTATAAACATGGTATATACGACTATTCTGTTAAAGAAATTAATTTCTTGGAAAATTGCACTGTATTTAAAACAATTTATTCATACTCATTATTGTTACGATTTATATAGCACTTTAGTAATCGCATTGATTTTGTGCTCTTCAAGTGCCTTTTCACGTGATTTATATACAGTATATGCTATGACTCCGTGAATTATATATTATTAATAATAATAAATTTTGAAAATATTAATGATTTTTCATTTTCCAGTTTTAATAATTTTTATTCATATAAAAAGTATGAGCAATCTGATATTACTTATTTTTAGCAAATTATTCATTTGAAAATTATTTGAAAATAAAACCGATAAACCAAATTTTGATTAATTATATTGAAAATGGTCTCTTGAAAAACTGGGTAGTTAACTATACGTGTGTATATGCTTCAGGAGTACCTACCTATATATGAGTACACGTAAATATTTCGTTCCGCCATATACTATTAATTCATTTCCATTATTCATTTAGTAGTTTATAGTTTAATTTTACTGTTGCTCGCGCCAGTAGATAAGACGTTAAATAGCCAAAAAAAAATATTTTCAATGTATAATTTTCAAGATTTATTGATCATACTAGATATTTATTTTTAAAAATTTCCGTTAATTTAGTTTATTATACATTTAATAATTAAAATGTAACATTTAAAAAAAAGTTAAATCATCACGTTTAAAAATAATATTAAAATAATGATAATATTTTTTGTTTATAATCTATAAACTTTATAAAAGTTGTGCTTTCCAAATCATTATTAAACGTAGTTTTCCATACCAATTGTTGACTTAATTGTTTAAATTTGAATTGAAGTTTGATTTGATTGTGAGAAGAATCAATAAAAGATATAAAATATGAAAATTCATTATTTCTTCGTATTCATTGTTATTTTGTCAAGCAATTTACAATTAACAAAATTCGTGTTAATAAGAAAGTATGCTTTTTGGTGGATTAGCATGAATAGATTATATACTTTTCGTTGCAGTATTTAAACTAAATACTTTACAATTAAACGTTTTCACAATAAAAAATGTAAGTATAAACATGATCATATTCTATTCTGTTAAAGAAATTAATTTCTTGAAAAACTGGACTGAATATTTTACAATTATAAGTTTCAAGTAATAATAATAAAAAATGCAAGATTAAACATCACATATACTGCTATTCCGTTAAAGAAATTAATTTCTTGGAAAACTGCACTGCATTTAGAACCATTTGTTTACTCGAAATTTTTACGATTAATAGCACTTTATTGATCACATTGATTTTGTTCAAGTGCTTTTTCAATCAAAGTATCAATCTATGTTTGGCTTATTCTACATTTTTCGCCCTGCAATTTTAGCGTATCAGTTTCGTTTGTTGTTCACATTTTTAAAGCAGTTTTTAAAATAAATTTAAACTTTAACCACTTTTTTATTTACAATGCAATGCTAATATTTTTAGACATAAATTTTATTAATACATCATTATTTGTTTATTTTTTAATGACTGACGATTCTACGAATCACCAAAAAAATAATTTAATCTTGAAATAATGAAAAAATTTATCCACAGCTTAAGATATTAAAACTTTGAATAAATTTAGATAAAACTAAACGAGATATTAATGTTTAGATAAAAAATTTTAAAATAAATTTCTCTAGGTAGGATAGAATATTCAATTTTTTAAGATATTATTGCAATTAAAAAACTGTACAACGAACTTTTTCATCAATTGACACGCTAAAATTTTTAAAATGCAAGTTAAAAAAAATTCCCGAGAAAAATTCTCGATTCGAAAGCATATTAATAATAAGCTAATTTTGAACAGTAGTAGATTCCATAGACTCTTCAGTATTCATTGGAGTTTCGGGCTCATTAACTGGCAGTTCAAGTATCCTTGGACCGTAAAGGAGTACATAAGCGCAATGCCAGTCGCCACCGCCGCTGAGCTTTAGCACATCTTCACTTGTCACGACAGTGATGTTTTCATCGTCGCATTTGATCCAGGATTCTCCCTTCTGGCGCACCCACGCTACGTAGTGCCCGCTACTGCTAGTGCGGCCTTGATGGGTTAAAACTGCTTGCAATGTATAATAGCCGCTATTGTTTGAACCTAGATCTACAAAATAATTGTTAAAGGTTAATTTAATGAAAAAATACTCTTAGACGATTTAAATTCACTTTACATAAACAGAATTTTCAACATGACAGATTAAATGAACTTCTGTAATGTTTTTATTCAAGGAGGACCTCTCAGAATCCACTCCGGCAACCTAGAAGTATGGCTAGCCAGTGGTCCTCACTTGATACCCTATCCTTAATATTTTTCATAAATTTATGTAATTCTAATAATTACAAATTTCATTGTGATCCACATACCGCAAATTTATTTGTAATGTCTTTTAAATATAATTATGAATGTGGGATTTCATATAAAAACCTTTCATTCTATGAACTTTAAAGTTTTTTAAATAAAAAAAAATAAAGAAAACATGTATTTTTCATTATATAAATAAAACAAAGAATTTAATTTTAAACACTTTTGTTTTTACCAAAGGCATGCTGTCGTAAGTCTCTATCTTTCTATAAATAATTTTAGACTTCAGTGTCACTAATAAAAAATAAATAATCTTACCGTCTGAAAACCAAAACTGTTCTTTCTTGGTTTCTTTTTTCTCTTCTTCCTCTTTATCTTTTTTCTTTTTTGAACTACGAACTTCTTCTAATTGTTTTTCTTCAAATTTTTGGAATTTTTCACGCATGGGTGTCAATTTGGTTTGCAACTCTCTTGTACACAAATCAAATGCATCAAAATTTAACGTGAACTTTACATCTTTTAATAGTTTTGCATTAACAGCTTCCTTCTCCTTATATTGAAAACGTACAAATTGTATGGTTAAATACGCCGGTAGTCTACTAATTTTTGACTGGAAGAATAATAAAAATTCGGTTATTAAAAATTTTAATAACAATCCTGTCATCCTGTTTATTACGATATTAAAGTAAATTTTACCGTTTTTGTATAAATTGCGTCTCTTCCAAGCGTTGGAGACATTTTCGTTATTTTTTCTATCATTTTACTTTCAATTCCTGAAAACATATATCTAACTTCCCTAGAGATAAAACAACTCAACTGTAAAAATTCTTCTTTTCCTTTAGTTGGTGGTTCATCTTCTGATTCATCACATTTTAATTCTGTATCAAAAGTACCACCAAAATATTGTTCTATTATAGATCTAGGTTTATAACTAGCAACACTGTTGTCACCTTCAGGACTTTCCTAAAACATTTTTTAAATTTCTAGTTATACATTTTTGTTTTTAAATGTTCTTACAAATAAAGTGCACATAAATTGCAATATTAAATGATAGTTTTAATATAAATGAAATAATAAAATAAGAAGTTTGAAAGCTTTAAGTACTTTTGCAGGCAATTTTTGCTGAAGCATCCTTATAAGTTCTGTCCAGCATTCATTGGCATCTTGTTGTTGGAAACCTCCCATTTTTGATTTTTCTGCAAATCTTGGGAAAGCAAAATGCATCATTTGAACTAAAATCAATGGTGGCAGTGAAGAAGAGCTTTCATCCATTTTGTCATATAGATCTCTTAATGCTGCTGTTATGCTCTGTGAAAAATCTAAAATATTAGACGTGATAAGACTACCAGTAAATTTTTTTAATGCTTCCCGCAATTCAGGAACTGTTTTTAAACATTGAACTGTAGCATTTAAATAACATGTGTTTCCAAGATTAGTCAAACCAGCTGGCAAATCTAATGCACTTGACAATTCAGACTCATTCATATCCTCTATAAATACTGGCTTTTCTACAGGCTCACTGGGTACATCTTCTTCTTTAGATCCCATCATTAATACCATGACGTTCTAAAAATAAGAATTAATTCTATCAAAATGTGCATGATTTCTTTTGTAAGAGAACAATCGTTTATATATATATATATATATATATTTATCATTATAATTTCAATTATTAAATTTAATACTACTTTTTGCTGAAGTTAACTAATAAATAAAATATTTTAATAACCGTAAAAATTTAAAAAAAAAAAAAAGAAATTTTAAAAAAATTATAAGTTCTTTTGAAAGTTTTAGAATACATACATCTCTTAGTCGAATATTACCCCATTCATCATCTTTCAAAGTCATTCCTTGTAACATCACTTTTTGTCTTTCTGGTTGTACTCCAGTTAGTGCAAATAGCTGTGCTTTGAAAAGCATTGGCTCCTCATCTGTGTTGACTTCAACATTAGAAAAAGTTTCTTTTCCCCATTTAACCCTAACTGCAAGTAAAAACAAGAATAATAAAAATAACGTTTTCAGCAAAATCAAAATGCATTAAACGTTTATTAAATAAGTCCTTAGCGGACTTAAAAACTGCTTAAAAAAAAAAAAAATTAAACGTTTATACTAAAAGTCCCGTTAAATGTTTGGTGAAGGTTAGAAATGAAAAAGTAATTTTTTATGAATATTTACTTACTTTTGTACTGCGGCATTGTTACTTGCTGCTTAGACTTACGCTACTGTGAAACAAGGACTTTTTTCTGAAACGAATAAAATGTAGCTTCCGAGAAAGCAAAATACAAATAAAGTGCACCGTCAGAATGTGAGCCTCAGTGACTCAATCTGAAATCGGCAAATGTATCATTTGCATCACTTCCGAGGATCGAGGCTAACTTCTCACCAGTGATAATTTGGGGACTGTCGCCTGATTCCTGAATTCCTGGTCTGACTGTCCAGAAAGAAGCTGACACGCGCACCACGCCACTGCTAGACTGCCACTGCTACATGCGCCCATGCCTTATAAATATTATAGTTCTTTTGTTCTACCGCTTTTCTGTATTAAATTGGTAATTAAATTTTAATTTTTAAATCTCTATTGATGGAACACGGTGGAACAAGAGAACTATTATTATTATAGGCAGTGGCCTGCTAAGAGCGGTAAATTTAATTGCTCATAGTGTACACAAGGAAATAATCGTAACTTTACAGTCGCACTTTTTAAATGTCATGTATGCTAATGCTGATATAAAAGTGCATTTAACTAATTTTGCATATTAAATAATTCAGATTATTGCTCAAACAAATCGAAAAAATAATTCTCTTGTATGATATTTTCAAGAACAATTAAATAATAATAATTTTTATTCAAATAAAATGTAAAAGCAATTTGTTAATTATGATCTAATACATGACCTTTTTATTTTCTACAAACTATCTATTTAAAAATAAAATGAATTAAGATTTAATTGATTATATTTAAAATATATAAATATTTTTTGTATTTAAAAACCTGGCAAAGCAAGAATGCGCGCCAGGTTCGGCCCTTCTCACCTAACGGAATGAATGAAATGTGAACGCCGATTAATTTAGAATATACTTATGACTGATTGACTGCTACGTTGAACGTTAAAATTGATTGATATAAATTAGTGCCAAAATGAACGCGCGACCACCCAGGGGCCGTATTCTCTAACTATCTCACCGAGTGAAATAGTGTGAAAAGACGATCTTGATCAATCAGAGAACTCCTTTAATGAGAAAATCACGATTTCATTCGGTGAGATAGTTAGAGAATACGGCCCCAGCTAGGTAGTCTTTAGCGAAGTTGAAGAGCAGATGAATTTCTTCTTGGTAATAGAGGCGTAGCTTGGAGGAAGGAAGCCGGTAGTCGGTGCTGTAGCCGTCAAATTTGGCGCGACGCGATACCTTTTAGCTTAGAAGAGAGGACACGGAACATGGAACTAGCTCCTGTTCTCTCCTTCTGCCGGCGCTGCTTCTGCGCGCTGTGGGCATAGCTGTAGCCCTGTAGATAGGGCTGTAGCTCGGCCACGCCACCACACAACACATACCTACTACCTATATATTCCTATATACCTATATACATTTGAGCTTTCTGAAGTAGCTTTACCTATATATGTATATAAATGAATGCTCGTATTATACTGTTCCATCCATTTCCATTATCTTATGCATTTCTCAGTTTACAAGAAAATTTTACCGGTGCTTACTGTTTACACCGGTGATAATAGTTAAATAGCCCAAAAAAATATTTTCAATATATAATTTGAAGATTTATATAATAATTTTTAGTTAATATATCAGTGATTATAAGATAGACTATATAAGTATTTAGATTATAAGCAAATATAATATTATCACTTGTTAAAAGTTGTACTTTTCAAATGATTGTTAATAGCAATTTTCTTTACTAATTGTTGATTTCATTGTTTATAAATTTGAATGATTGTAAGAAGAGTAAATAGAGATATAAAAGATGAATATTTATTATCTTTTAGTTTTCATAGTTATTTTATCCAGTACTTTACAGTTAACAAGATCATTGTTCATTGAAAGCATTATTATTGGTAGTGGTGCTGCATGGTTAGGTTATACTTTTCGCTGTAATTTATATGAATGTTGTGAAGAAGCTTTTATTCAAGCAGGACCTGCTGGTAGGTATTACAAATAATTAAAAAATTATGTTTGATCCAAAATCTATTTTATTTAATAATTATGTCAAATTAAAGTATTAATAAAGTATTAATATAGTAATAAACTGAACTACTATTATGCTTTCAATTATATTATACGTATTATTATACGTAACTAAAAATAATTTATTCGTTCTTTAAATGTTTTAGTTCTTAAACAGAAGTTACGTGCAAGGTTATATGGCCAACATATTGCAAATCATATAATTTCGAGTGCAATTGAAAGTCATTTTTATCACGAAAATCCAAGGAAACCATTAGTTTTAAGTCTTCATGGATTGCCTGGAAGTGGAAAAAATTATGTTGTCACAATGATAGCTGAAGCATTATTTAAAAAAGGAGAAAAAAGTAAACATTATCATTTTTTTAATGGTCGAAGTGATTTTCCATCAGATATTAAAGTTGATATGTACAAGGTATGCATACTATATATTTTTTGAAGAAATATATTTCAATTTTTAATTTTTTAATTATTTTTGAAGGAAGATTGTCTTATTTAAAAGAACTCAGTTTAAATAGTCTTAAATTTATTTTTTATTTCTTCAATTTATACTAACAGTTCACAGGTATTTGAAAGTTCATTTTCTGTTTTTCGTTTTTATAACAGGAAATTTTAAGAGACAAAATTCTACAAGCATTAGACACTTGTGAAAGATCTGTATTTGTTTTTGACGAAGTTGACAAAATGCCACGTGGTCTTTTAGATATTATAGTTCCTTTTATTGATTATTCGAGTTGGAACAGCAGAAAGAAAAGTAAATCTATTTTTATATTTTTATCAAATACTGGAAGTAATCAAATTGTTAAACGAATGATAGATCTTTGGCAAAATGGCAAAAATCGTGAAGAGACAACTCTTCAAGATTTTGAATCTCTAATAGCTATAGGTGCTTTTAACGAAGATGGAGGTTTATACAAAAGTGGACCCATTGAATCCAAACTAATTGATCATCATATCCCATTTCTACCAATGGAAGAAAAACATGTGATTCGATGTATAGTAGATATATTTCAACACTGGGGAATATTTAAACCTTCTCAAGATTTGATTCAACAAGCTTTAGCACATGTAACTTATGGACCTCCACCTCATAACTTATACTCTACAGCAGGCTGCAAGAGATTAGACCACAAAGTTTCTTCTATTATCCATAAGAGAGAATTTCTTAATAATTGGGAAAACTGATCAAAAACTAATTTTTCAATTAAGTTTTATTATTTTGAAAACTGAACTCATCAAAAAAATTCTGATACTTATTTCTTGCATACAAATGTTTTAATATTTTAATCAATTAAAAATTGGAAATGTTGCATTTTCTTAAAAAATTGTAAGAAATTTATTAAATATCAAAACATTTATTCTAATGTGATACAGTACTTATAATTATATTTAAAACTAAGTTAACGAAATATTCAAGGATTATTAGAGACTATTAAAAATAAATATTATATCATTTATTGAAATCTTTGAATTATAATAAAAAATATCATTTTATTATTAGTGCCTTAATTTTTATATTTTTGTAAGTTTTTGTATTTTTTCAAGTCTAGAATCAATATAACTCAATAATAATGACAAAGAATATAGTTTATATTTAAAAAATCGTGACCACTGTGGGACGCCCAGTAAAAGTGAAACCTCGATTTAGATCTATTTTTATGTAAATTTTTATTATATATTGAAAAAAATCATTAAATGCAATGAATTTAAGTGATAAAAGAGATGCGTGACATTTGGTTTAATATTATAAATAACAACAAAAATTTTCACGTGAAAAATAATATATTGAAAACTATAGTTTCTGATCAGCTAATGAATTCTTTTCCATGTTATTTTATTATAAAAGATCAAAAATAAAATATTTTACAAAAACTCTTGATTCATTTCATACAAAAACGTTATATAAAATGCATGCAATCGTAACTGAAATTATAAACAATAATTTATTGTATAATATATATTCTTTTACTAATATATCGTACAAATATTTAATCATTTTTGTTTATTATAAAATGTAAAAGAAATTCAACCTAAGTAATTAAAAGTTTGCATTTTAGAAGTAATATCAGGAATAAATAAAAAGAATAGCCTTAAAATTTCAATTTCATATTTTATATTTTTATTCACTCTAATCTATTGAAAAGTATTTTATCATAAATTATGTGGCAGTTGTTTAATCATAACAGATAAAAGTTCATCTTGTAACTCTTCTTTACAGCGACATAACATTTAATAATCTATTACAGTACAAATAATACTTACAAATAAAAATAAAAAAAAATAAAAATAATTTTAACAAAATTTAATACATAAGTAATTAAATTAAATACGCATTCTCTTCTCGCATAAACACTAAATATCTATCAGTACAGAATAATATATAACAGTTTTAAATTAATATAACAGAAAAAAATTAAACATAAAAGTAGATTTTTTACACTGCTCGCTAAATATTTCTTATTGTTTACAACATGTCTCTGATTTATGCATGATATTTCATTTACATCTTGCACTGTTTGCAATCAACAATGAGTATTCCTATTGTCGAATGAACTATAAATTAGGACCAGCCTATGCACGATTTACTCCCATCTCCGCTGACTAGGACATCACACATTTTATTTTTTGTTAGCGTTTTACTTCCTTTTATATTTACTGTGTGCACACTCAGTCGCTATGCATTGAATGCCTAAATCTGTTTTTCGACAACACTAATATAATTTTTTTGCAATCGCCCTGTCATGTAATTTCTCCTGATGGAAATATCTTTATAAAAGTTATATGAAAAATTGAATGAAATTATTCATAATTTTCTTAGAATTCACTTTCGATATGTTAAATATTTCGCAATAAAAACGATACTTTCATTAAATTGTATAATAATGCAAAGAAAATGTGTCAGTAGTTAATATAGAATTTTGGTCAAAATTTAAGAAGTTAAAATTAGCATAAAAACCTTATCTGTATGCGGCTAATACCGAAGAATATTTATTTAAATAAAATATATAATTCACATACATTTAAATAAAAATATTTTTATCAGGAACATAATCATCGCTAACTCGTGTTGAAGGGCGCTCGTCGATTTATTTGTATTTCTTAAGCTTTTTTTGTTTTTACTCTTTAATTAATTCATATATATAATCTCACTTATAAGTTAAATGCGAATTTTCGTGCATTTTTATTCTTACAATCTGTTTTTCCATGCTTTTTAGTTAGTATTTATTACATAATTCTCTTGACTCCCTTTGGACTCAATAAAACATAATGCAAAAGCTATTAAGTAATAATTAATTAGAATTTATTGCGTTTAAAATATCTACATTGGAAAAAGTTCATTGCACGCCGGCGATACCTTAGTCTTTGCATAAATTTTTTTGCAGGGGTTACTCGAAATTGAGATGCTCTTTTAATAAAGAGAGATGTTAAAACTATCTATCGTTTAGTTTAACAGATGCACGGCTTTGCGTAAAATGTACAATAAACTTTTTTTTAATGTAGTAATGTAAATTAAATCTGCATTTATATATTTATACAAATATGCTAAATTCGAAACAATAGTTTATTATTCATATGAGATATGAAGATTTAAATTTTCTAATTTAACATTTTCACGCTTGACAAAATTTGATAAATAAATTAAAAAACAAATGCAATATTCTTATAAATAAGAATCGCCTTTATATTTTTTCATAAGAAAAACGAATTTAACAGCAATAAAAATATAATTAAATAATTGTGATTTGTTAATATATTAATATATTACGCTTAACAATCGATGTTTCTTTTTTAATATCTTCAATATTTTAAATATAAAGTTTTAACATATTGTAACAATGATTTAATAATCTTTTTTTTTTAATAAACTTAAACACAAGCACCTTTTCAGTATATGAATAAGAAACTTTTATTTGTCTAAAACTTGCTTAGTATAACACACTTTGTATTTTATAGAACAATCATCAAACAACTATACCAGCAAATACCTAATCAAATTTAATATTATGAATATTATTTACTGGTACAGTTATTTTTGTTTTAAGTCTGAATGTAGACCAATGATTTTTTTCATTAAATCTCAATAGATTATTAATAGTTATTTAAATTTATAAAATTTATTTTTGTACAGAATATAGAAAATATGAGTAAACATAACTTTCATTAATAAACAAGTTAATACTAGATTTTAGAATCTCAAAATAAGAGATTCCAAGTAAATTTTTTTAGAGTTTATATTAAAAATAAAAAAAAATCTTAAAAGATATATTCTGCAAGTAGTTTTTTCTGTTTCTTAAAAGATACTATATGTTTATAATTTGTGCCTAATTATTTATAAGAAAACCATATTGTATCTTGTTAAAAGTTTCTTTGCATGCATATTAAAAAAACTTATATTAGTGAACATATATTGTAAAAATTTATTTTGAAAAACTTAGAAAATGAAGAGAGGCAACGAATAGATAATTTATGAATATTTAAGAAAAAAAATGATCTTTTTTTGATTAAATTGTTTGCAAAGATACTTTACATATGTAGGAGAATAAAGAGCGCCAAGAGAGCATTGCTTCCGACAGTAGATCCTAAGCCCAGACGCGCAGCGTCGAATCCCAACTGCCGGTGGACAGTGCTGTGCCGTCGGGTGAGACGCGTAGACACGAAACCCGGTTCTCATGGCCGTAGAGTAATGCTACCCGTTGACACTTAAGCGTGTCCCAGACGTTGACTGTGTAGTCGTTATAACCAGCAAACAGCAGACGACCACTAACTGAAAGATCAACTGCGGTGGCACCGAATATTATACTCTCCTTGGTATATACAGCGACCTCCTTATCAGCGCGCAAGTCAAACAGTCGGCAGGTCGCATCATCTGAACCCGTGGCTACTGCGTCGCCGCTTGGATGGAATCGAACCTATTGATAAAGAAATTGAAAAAGAAAGTTTTTTAGTTAATAAGAAACTAGTACAAATTCCTTAAAAAGATAACGTTTCATTTACGTGATTTTAATTTCATCTGGCTGTACTATAAAAAGCTCTTTATTTAATAAATATCGCGTAAGTGACAGCACTAACGGTTGATACTTTGTTTTTAGTTTTGCAGTCAAGAGATGCTTTTCAATAGTCTTATTCTTGCGTTTTAGAAAACTTTAACAATTTACAAATAATAAACTCTAATGTCAAAATTTTTTTGAAATATTACTTTATGGTCGTTTTATCTTGTATTTAATTAATATACTCATGCATTAGAAAGAAAGAATTATACCGAATTGACATCAGATTCATGTCCTTCAAAACTTTGTACACATTGGCCGCTCCTCATGTCCCATATGAATACCAGTTTGTCGCAGCTACCTGAAACAAATGTGTTGCCCGTTTCACTAGGCGCAAGATCTATGGCCATCACGCTGTCTGAATGTCCATGAAAATTTTGAAGAAGTTGTCCACTTTCGACGTCCCATAGAGCGCAAGTACTATCACCGCTACCCGTCAGTACTTGCTGATCGCTATTCGGAAAAGCACAGCAGGATGTGTAAGACGTATGTGTGCCTACTGTCTTCTTCTTTGCTGATACATCATCTTCAAGGCTCAAGGGATACACCGTGACTTTATTATCAAGACCACTAAAAATTTTAAATATTTTTTTGAATTCTGAATTGACATGTCTTGTACTCAGAAACATTTTTGAAAATATATATTTTATTTTTAATCTTTATTTACGTACCCACAAGCCACAAGTTGACCACTCGGTGCATATGCACAAGTAATAACCCATGTTGTTGGCATAGTGACGGCATGTTCCTTATTTGTTGTAAAAGCATCCCAAATTATCATTTTACCATCCTACAAATAAAAAATATTTGTTTTAGAACAATTATTTATATTATAAGTATCTATATATTTAAAATTAAATTAATTCATTGGAAAACAAACCTGAGAAGAAGAAACAATGTGTCGTTTATCCGGAGACCAATCAGAACACAATACTTTTGCTTGATGTCCTTTCAAAACTCTACGAGGTTTAAGATTTATGCAGCTAATTGGTTCTAATCTGTCAGCAACGATGGCAACTATAAAAAAAGTATAATGAAAATCATGCATATGAATTCAAAATAAACAGAAATTCAATTAAGAAGCTTACGAGTAACATCATTTAATTTTTGCCTTTCATCATCCAGACGAATTTTTAAAGCCTCTGCTTCCTTGACAAGCTTGTCAATTTGATCTAATTCTGTAGCAGAATCCATTTTTTAACTAAATTTTTCTCTGATTCAATGACTATAATCAATAAAGAATTCGAACTTATAAATCCTGAAATCAAACATGAAAAATCTTTTGAGAAATCATTTAAATTAGAACCATATGTTAATTATCATAATTTATCTTAAAATAAACTAATTAAAAACAAAATTATAAAAAGAAAAACATTGTTAGCAGTTACGAAAAACTGGCACAAAGTGCCCAGATGAAAAAATCCTCAAAGGAACTTTTTTAAGCCCCACTCTACAAAGTGCGATTCTGTTTTTAAAGACCGTAAAAAGGCAGGCATTGAATTTCACTCACCGAAAATGCCTTCAGCAGCATCCTCGAGACGCGCAGGAGGGCCGCGCTTGTCTCGAAAAGGAGTAATCAATAAGCGTCAACAACAACAAACGGCGGGCGCCGGTGCTCCGACGCAGTAGATGCTCCTTCTCGGGCGTCCGACCCCTTGAAGGCTGGGGTACCCACGACCGAGGCGAACGCTAATTCATCCTGTTAACGGGCTGTGATCCGCGGGCCAAGCGGTTGGGATGACCGTGAAAATACTCGCGCAGCCCTCAATCGACCACCATGGTATCTGCCATTTTGGGGATGTCTTCCAGTGAGGGCAAACTTGCAAACTTGCAAGCTCGACTTTTCGTGGGGGCTGGGGGGTGCAGTGCAGCCGCGCTCTGACCGTCGCGATACCGTTCTCTGCGTCTCCTTTTTGCACTGAGCAATTGGGCAATAGCATTCTGCAACTGTCGAAAAAGTTAATAGAAGATTTTTTTTAATCAAGTTTGAAGAAATTGAAACATACTTTTAGTTTTTTTAAATGCAAAATTGTTAATCTAAGAATTGTAATATAAAAAATGGAATATTGAGTAAATATAAGACGCATAAGTGGAAAATTTAAATTTATTAATTATTTTTTAACGAGTAAATATTTATTTAAAATTAGAAAAATATTCAATCATCTGTACCTGTAAAAGTTGCGATGAAAATCAAATAATTGTTAATGACCGTCATTTTTTTAAATGCAAATTTGCATATATATTATACTTTACGCGGTAGACTGCAAAACTGACATAAAGAATATTTTAATGATAGCCCTTATATATATTTACATTTTTAACTTTTTTTGAATAAAGCTTCATCCTTGTTACATATAAAGATTAGTTGTCTACACACATTTAGTTCCAAATATTAGCCCCTTTAATCATTATAATTTCCAAATTTTTAATGATTATTTAAAAAATGAAATATAATGTACCATATGTGTAATATAATTATCACACATTTTGTATAAAAATAAAAAGCTCAAAAATGAAAAGCTCACGCTTTTGAATAAATATATAATAATAATAAGTTATACTCCTCACATTATTTTATATCTCAGCTAAGTTTACGATGAGATTCGATAATATAAGATACGGCAAAAATTTTACACAATTTAATGCTTTTAAATTCTAATCAATTTTAACAGTATTATTTTTTTGCACAATAAATTCTAGTCAAACTCATTTTAACTTGGACAAGGCAAGATATAATTGCCGTTACGAAGTATTAATCTTTTTTATTAAAGGTCAGTAGAAAATTAATAATTTATGTGGTGTAACATATTAAGATTACTGCATGTTCTTAATTTTTTATTGTATAAATTTCTGGGTAGCCCCGAAAAAGATATATATTTAATTAAAGTAACGAAACGCAGGCAATTAAAGTTATTAAAGAAAAAGAATTGGTAATTCGAGAAGATTCAAAGCTTTCAAAGAATAATAAATTATGCTTATTATAATATAACTTCTGTAAATCTCTGAATTTGTAACTGGAACTAAGTTTAATTTAATGGGTTTTTTAGATCTGGGTAGAATAAATTAGAATTCTCAACTGTAAAATGAAAAGAAGATATAACTATATAAAACAAAACTTAGAGACTTGCGGAAAATTTCAGTTTTCAATACTTTAGTTGATCAAAACCTATTGATATATGTTTTGATTAGATTAAATTATACAAGATCAATTTAGAGCCAACATAATTATATCAAGTTAAGTGAATTTAAAGAGGAGCAGCACGACGATCCCCATAGTTAGATTTCGTAAGTCGGTGTCCAGATGCGGTGCCGATTCAGTAACTCCTGGTGCCGGATCGACGCGGAATTTATAAACATCCACGCCTCGGCCAGCGTCTCACCTCCCGCTACGACAAAGGCAGCCCTTATCGACGCCCGTATCTTAGCACGGAGGCTGGCGCCGGTCGCTTGACTGATGCACAATTAGTCGAAGTCATCAGTGCGAGCCGGGCGCGAGTTAGTCCATCTGGCGCGTATAAAGAGCGTAAATCATCAGGGACGTTGTGCCATCCGCACCGGCCATCCCGACTTCCAATAGATCATGCGGATAATGTACATTTGTAAATTCAAAGTTTCTTATCCATATAGAGCTAATTTAAATTCTTCCACCTAATCGCCAATAGGGAATTCTAAATTTGGTATTTCATTTTTTACATTAGTCTGAGACGTAACTGCATTCCTAATAGGTATTCGTTGCGACATTTTATTCAAAGCTTGTTCATTAGGTAATGTATATATCTACAAAGAAAAATTTTAAATATAAGTGTATGTTCAAAGCAGCGGTATAGCAACACATTAATCATCTCGATTTAATTAAATACAATATATCTGCGAACTCTAATAAACTTATTAATTTATTTTACACATATTATTAAATTGCTTTTAAACTATTGTGTTTATAGACCTATATAGCTGCGTTATTGCAATAAAATATCAATATTTTTCATGATATAAATATGTTAAAAATAATAATTAAACAATTTTTGAATTAAGGAAAGATGAAAAACTTTATTATTTCTCATTTGATTCATAATCGCAGGTGCACGTATAAATAATAAGCGAATATTACAATTAAAAAAGATATGCTAAAAAATTAAGCTAAACGATTAAAATTTTAAACAAATCATTTCTCTATATGATATTTAACAAAATTAAATAAATTATTGAAAATTAATTATTAGTTATTTGTAAACTGCAGGACATACTACGGTACTATAACTGTACAGACTGTATAACGTACATAACTGGTTAACTGCGTGCATTTACGTATTTGCACTTTCAAGAATAAAAATTAATTTCAAATAAAAATTCAATTCGGTAATTTAAAGGCCATAACTAATATAGTTTTATAGCTAACTTACAAATGAAAAAAAATGATTTATCAACAGTTCATGAATTCTCGTGATTAGTTTGTTCTTGTTAAAAGTATAAAAACTTGAAGAATTGTTGTCATTAAACTTGGCTATCTGGGAAAAATATAATTTAAAAATTAAATTAAAAATTAATTTAAAATGTAGACTCTCGTCCAGAGATCGTCCACTGTTCAAAAGGATAAGTTTTAATATATATACTAACAAATATTTCTCGCTCAATGACTAACCCACAGAAAAAAGGTAAAAAAAATTAAAATGTACAGATCAAAACGTCTACTTTTTAAAATTAGTGTTAGATTCTAAAGTACGTTCATAAACTATTTTTATGATTTAATCTCTTTTTTTCAGAGGAAAAATTACATACAACCCATTTACAAGTTAAAATATGTGTAAATTTATTTTTCATATGATAGAATTATTTATATAATACAATTTTATATAAGTATTTCTATAATAAAAATTTACTAATTACTTCATTTTTTACATCTTATCGAAAATGTTTTTGCTTAAACGTATATAATTTACACACATGTATACTTTTTTGATAAAAAATAATTGTTTATTAGCCAAGTTATGAGAAAAGTTTTTACAATAATTATTATGCTATAAACGTAAAAGAAGATTAAATACATTCGGGTATTATTTTCTACTTATAATATAATTAATATTATCGTTATACTATAAAATTATAATTAATGTTTTTATCGACTTTCACGGAATACAAAATAAATTCCTGTTATTTATTGAAGTATAATAAAATAGTATTTTTTATGCACTGCTAGACAAAAGGAACATCTATTTTTTAAGAAAAAAAGCAGTTAAATTAGTAATAAAAAAGTTATTTTTTTTATAATACTAACACTAATATTTTCTTATTTGCTCGTATTTGACGTAAAAACAAATTGAATTCAGAAAATTTCTAATTAAATCTAGGACTAGATTAAAGTTTATCGAAGGAATTTAAAATAATTAAAATGAATAATTACTTAAAACTAAATAAAGATAAAGAATCTTTCACTTTATTCAATAACAACTGAATCAACAAAGATAATTTGAAAGCTTTTTGTGGCCTTCGCTTAAAACCGGTGCATGTTTGGTAGTGCTATCAAGCGCGTAAAGTAGTTATAAGGTAAGAACGAAAGAAGTACACTTCTTTGCGTCACTTAGAAAGAAGAGAAAACGGAGAAATATAAAATATACGAAGAATACATCAATTTTATTATATTTGTGGTTCGTATTAAATCTTAAATGAAACAGTTCTACTTTAAAAATAAAAAATAAAAATACGTAATTATCCTTAAAATTTCTGAATTTTTGAATATTGGTAAAATTTTAAATGTGTGCACAGTATATATACGTAGTAATTAATTTAAATTTTAATCAGAACAATTAATAATGGTTTAAAATTGAATATACTATTACTATTGTTAGTTATTAAAATATTGTTAAACAATTTCTATTCGGTATATACGTATTTATCTAACATTTGCGCGTAGCTGTATATTACCACGTATCTGACGTATCTAAAATTTAACGATACTCTATAAAGATTATAGATATCACGTGCAATAATGCACGTATTTAACACGCGCATGTATCTAAAGCAAACACAATCTCGTATAATGTGCTGGGGTTAGGTTATGTCGATGTTGACGATTGCTTTCATCGTAATAATGTGTTCGTTCGAGTTAGAATTATCATGACAGGTGAGAAAATGAATGTATAATAATGTGCAGGAAAAGCTTCAAACTATGAGGAATCAACAGTGCATATGGCAATGATTCCGTAACTCTTCAAGCAATAAACGGAGAAATCTGCAACACCTGAGCTTTCTACATTTGAAGTTGTCAAAGTGGGATTGAGAAGATGCCTTCTTTGTTTTGGATATTTTTGACAATTTCAATTGTATTCGATGCAGAAGCTAAGCCTCCTCCGCCCCTACGTGCACCAAGATTGTTAGTTGTATCGTATGACGCATTTAGGTATGTTAACCTTTTGTTATCATTTTTTACTTTCTTTTATTCTGCATCCTTTGTTTACATTCTGCTATTCAGATTGAGTAACAGACTGAGAAAATAATACGCAATTCTTTTAAGAACTTACTTATCAGAAATAAAATGATCATTTTTACTATTTCTTACTAATATATATTGTATGCTATTTATTTATATTATATTAGAAAAAGAATTATGCAATATTTATATAATAATAATTGTTAATGATACGTGTAAACAGTACAGTGGTTGACATTTAAAAAAAGTTTAATGTAAATATTGAAATATTAATTTAAATATTTAAGTGTAAAAGCAAAAATTAACACAAATAATTAAATTATTATTTTTAGTTTTTACATGTGGTATAATTCTTGTAACAAATTAAACTTTAAAAGTTATATTTCTTAGTAAATTACATTTCTTACAACCTGAACAATAATTAACAAAGGGCAGATAACTATTCAGATAGAAAAATCATAAATAAGTCTACATTGTAAAATTATGAAAGATGTAATTGATTTCATTAATATAATTAAATAATTAAATATATATTCTTATAGATACTTTTTTATTTATAATAATCAATGTTCTTATTTCTTTAAATTTTGAGCTATTATATTAAATGTCATTAAAAATTATAAATTTTTGTATAGGTATGACTACTTCGACAGAGATGTAACACCTTTCCTTAAAGAGTTAAAACTGAAAGGAACACATGCTGACTATATGAGAAATGTTTTTGTAACAAAAACTTTTCCAAATCATCATACTATTTCTACTGGATTATATGTAGAAACACATGGAGTAGTAGACAGTGAATTTTATGATCCAAAATTAAATAAAACTTTTCATTATTCTGATAAATTATATCATTACAATAATAACATTCTTCCAATATGGGTTTGTTGTTAATTAAAAATTTTAAAATATAATTTTGTTTTTATTTAAATTTTAAATGTTAATTTAATGTAATAAAAATTTTTTAGAGTCTGAATGAAATGGGTGGTGGAGGTAGAAAAAGTGGTGTTATGATGTGGCCCGGAGGTACTTTTGAATACCATGGAATAAGTGCCACATTTAAAGAGGTAAATCAATTATCTACATAAAAAAAATAAAATAACACATATTGATATTTTTTACATAAATTATTCTATTAACTATTTATTAGCCATGGAACATATCTGTACCCTGGAAAGATAGAGTAGATCCATTAGTATCTTGGTTTCGTCACCCTCAAACTCCAATTAATTTTGGAATGATGTATATTGAAGAGCCTGATTTTCATGGACATGGCATTGGAATCAATGGTCATCGTTTCAACGAAGTTTTGAAAAAATTAGATGAGATTACAAAATATCTTCACAATAAGCTCAAAGAAAAGTGTTTGTCAGATGTTAATGTTGTTCATTTAAGTGATCACGGAATGGCTACAGTTACATTAGATAGGATAGTTAATTTAACTAAATATATTGATCCAGCAGATTACACATTTGCAGGTTTATCACCTGCAATAAATATTTATCCTCGACCTGGTAAAATTATTTTATTTAAGTTACAACTTTTAAATCTACTTTATTTAATTTACTCTACCTTATTTAAATGAGATCTTTAATTTCTCACTTATCAGAATGATAACTACAAATATTAATTATTTAATTTTAGGTAAACAAGATTTAATTTACAATAATTTAAAAAAAGCAGCTGAACTTACAAAGAATTTCGACGTTTATTTAAAAGAAGAAATACCCAAAAGATATCATTTTACTAATAATCCTAGAATTGGTCCTATTCTAGTTGTGGCTAAAGTAGGTTACTCTTTTCAAATGTTGTATGACAGTTTTCCCTATTACGAAAAAGAATTTAATATAAAAGGTAATTTAAATGAAATTTATAACAAACTACAAAATCTTTTAAAAAATTAACATTTATAATTTATATACTATTGCAGTGAATGAAAAATCTGAATTTGGCCTTCATGGGTATGATAATAATGCTATGGAAATGCATCCATTCTTTTTTGGAGTAGGGCCAGCATTTTTACCAGAATGTAAAGTACCACCTTTTGATAATGTGGATTTGCTTCCTCTATTTTGTGAAATACTAGATATACAATGCCAACAAGTGAATGGAACATTAGGGGCTTTAAAAAATTGCCTAAATAAACATCATTATGAGGCTAATTTATACAAAGGAATATGTAAGTAAAGATTTTATTTTTCTTTATACAATTTGGCTTTTATTTTTATTTTTTACTTTTTACTTTTTATTTTTCTTTATACAATTTGGCTTTGGCTTAATTTTTAATATACATACATTTGTTTTCAATGGTTTATGTCGACCGATGGGTTAACACTCTCTCTTTCGTTCTCATTAAAATTATGTCGACCGGTGACCGCAGACCGGTGTCATAAACTATACAACATCTTTCTATCTTACTAAAGAAATATCTTCTCTTTCATCTGTCTTTTGGTCGACATAAACCACTATATTTAATAATATACATATATATTTATATGTTATACATATCAATTAATGGGTACTCACTAAATGTTTATTATAGACATTGGTGGTGTTGTTATATCAATTTTAGGAATAATAGCTTTATTTTTGATATACTTAAGAAGACAGCGCATTGAAAAAAATGCCAAGTATAGGTGAGTAATGTGTGATTTTTTAAGCTGATTTATTCACAGTAATGCAGACACTTGCACTAATATATAGACCTATAAAGAATGTATAGGCCAATTAAAGCAGTAGAATGGTAAATGTAGTAGATAAATATTTTTGTAAAAAAAGCTATTGCATCTTTTTACAGGGTGTCCAACAATCAAGCTGCTGAATAATATAATGCAAAGTAAAGCATGAATTTTTCTTTTTTTCTTTTCTAACGCTTGCATGCACGTCTAACATTATTATTTAATTCAATACAAGAAGTTCAGTATAAATAGTATCTTACATACATATGGCAAATCCCCAGTAGTTTTAACTACTGCGTGACGATTTTTTCGGCGTAATTTATTGCTGCTATTCACTTGCCGTGCGAAGCTCATGAATTAGACTGACTTTAAAATACTTAGTCTGAAATAACAAATGCTTTCTGAAATCGGCATAAATGTGCAGCGCATGGGACAACGAAAAAATACATAAGAATATAAAAAAAGGTGCCTATTTCAAAAATGGTACTTTTTAAGGTAGACTTACGCATTTTTACGTTGTGCATACGGTATACATTTATGACGATTTCAGAGTTCATTTACTAGTTCATACTGAAGATTTTATAGTCAGTCTATTTCATTTGCACGGCAAGCAAATAACAGCAATAAATTACGCCGAAAAAATCTTTACGCAGTAGTTAAAACTTTGTTGTGTCGATTTACCCATATATATAACTTAATTTTGATGATTCTTAGAAAAGGAAATAAATTTTTTTCAAATTGATATGACAATTTTTTTAAGTAGTAGTTAATATTTTTATAATGAAAACAATTTTTCTTATTTAAAGTAAAGTAGTTCTTTATACTGAATTGTTAAGTTTCTGTTTTTTTATGCTATGATGTAGTATTAGTTAATACTAACTTATTCTAATATTTTTTGAAATACTGTATTTTTTATTATATTTACACACATTTTTACAGGAAATAAAATAGCTTTATTTTTAAATATATTTCAAATGTTTTTAATAATTTTTATTATATCCTAATATTTACAGTATTTATGTTCATTTAATAAAATAAAATGACACTTTTTATTGATAAAAAATCATTTGAAGAAAAACCTAAATTTAATCTAAAATAATAATTAAAATCAATAAAATTTAGTATGATTTGTGTAGGAATAAAAATATTAAATTTTTTTCCACATTATTTGCAAATCACCTTAGCATCCAAAAACTATTTAAGAAAAAGTGAATGTTGATACATTAAATACATTTTTCTTTACCATAAAAAGTATTTGCAAGAATTGTTTCACATGATTTTTTATTAATTTACTACGATATTGCTTCTGCACATTAATTTTAAATGCTTGCAACTGATAAATATTAAAAAAATTCCGATTTTAATTTGATTGAAACGCGGAATGTACTTATTTTTTTATTTATTTATCGAGAAAATAATATTTCTAACCATTTACAAAAAATGCTTCTAAATTACTTTGAAAGCACATATAACATTAATGACGTAGTTTTAACAAATGTAGATATAGAATCAAAATATTAATTTTATTATCTTTTACCTGATTGATTGTTATTTATGAGAATATTTGTTAGAATAAAAGAACCGTAAAATCGTTACTGTAAGGAGTATGAAGGTAGTTTTTCTTTTACATAATTATAAAATTAAATATAAAAGTTTTTGTTCTTAAATAAGAATGAAATGATTTGCAAAGTAAAATTAAATGGTGTACAACTTTATTGTGGTTATTATCTGAAAAATAACTTAAAAACCGAAAAAATTAAAATTCTTTCGTTTTAATAGATAATTATTTCATTTTTTTTTTTTTGTTATTTTGATTTACATTTACACGAATTTCAGAAGATTTTTAGTATAACAATTAATCTGTTAAAAGATTTTTTCATTATTTTATACAAAATTATAACCACTGTCAATAACTTTTGTTTCAGAATTTTAACGGAAGAAGCTGCTTTAGAAAATCAATTGTGGGATGAACGAGATGTTTTTGAGAGTAATGTAAGATAATAGATAATTCATGAAACGGGAAAAAATTTTAATTCTAATATTTTTGTACATATGTGATCAGAATTTTTTTTTAAAAAGCGTAGTGACGATTAATCTTTTATAATAAAATATGTGATAAAATATTTAAAGAAATTTTAAGGTGGTTGGAACGATTTTTATTTTCAATACGATGTCTATAAAAATTGAACTCTAGCTTTTTGGCGACATTATTTATGCACTATTCAAATTTCAGTCAATTCCCTCGAAAAGAACTGAAGATATAAATGTTTAAAATTGGTACGTTTTACACAGTCCCTTATGGAGGTAGGGGCCATAGAAAATCTTTTATCGACTCGTGATAGAAAACGGATAATACAAACTTTACAAAAACTAATACATTATTCTTAGAAGTATAACAAATGATTACAAATCGAAATCAAAACTTTTGCCCGAGAAATTTCCGAAATATTGTGTTACAAAGTTTTTTTTTACGGCAT
>UCOL01001637.1:0-34114 GCA_900474335.1 Ormyrus nitidulus
ACCTTACGGCTTGCCAAATCGTGACGGGACAAACGGCTTATAAAGGTGACTTCCGAACCACCTGAGCTTTGATGTTATTGGACACTTGTAAATAAATACAGTGGTGTTCCGATGTCAGTTTTGCTGGAGATCGAAAACGATCCTTTCATCACATGTTTTCAGGTCGAATCAAATTAAATTCCTACATTATTTTTCTTTAAAATTTTTCTTTAGTTAAAAAAAAAATGGTTCGAATCGTAAAAATCTAAATCAAATCGTCAATACTGAAACAGTCGTCACGAAAATGGCTCCTATAAAAAATCAGCCTGAACATCGCCTTTATACGAAAATGCATATCAGCTCTAAAAATAGCTCCCTGATTTACGTAAATCCAGCTCGCAGCCAAATCCGATAAGCTTCCGGCAGGAAAGAAGCGCGAAGCAAACCGGAAAAGAAACGAGCGTGCACCCCGACGCTAAATATAAAACGGCTCTCTCTCTCTCTCTCTCTCGCCTCGCACGATACACGATAGAGGGAAGTAAGTAAAAAAAAAAAAAATCAAAGATGCGGCGATTAAGGGGGTGGAATAATCGGTCGGCCGGCTGACGTAGTGTTCGAGCTGTCGTAATTCGCGCAGAGTGACGAGCCGCTTCTACACCAGCGGTTATATCGACCAAACGAGCCGGCACCTTGGCAGCGGCGGCGGCGGCGGCGGCGGGAGTCGCGGGCTCGCGAGTCGCGAGCCTCGAGGAGACGGACGGGAGACGTAGTCATGGACGCGTGCTTCCACGCATTCGACAAGGACCAGGACGGGTACCTGTCGCTGCATGAGTTCGAGCTCATCTGCAAGGCGCTTTTTAGGAATGACAGGGGAAAGGTCTACGCGCTCGAGGAGGACCGGCTGAGGGACATTTTCGGGGTATTCGATACCGACGGCAACGGCGTCATCGACAGGAAGGAATTCGAGGTATCTTGTGTAATGTGATGAATGTATGCTTGCATAAGTATAATTGTAATTGTAGTTTTTGCGATGCAATTTTTAGCATAATATCAATATTTTATTTATTTTTTTTTTAAACTAGAAAATGATATAAAACTTGTGTTTATAAATTTATGTATTTGTAGTATAGACAATGTTTAGTAATAATTCTTCTGAAAAAATGTTATTGTTTTATATCTAACAGTTTTTAAGTTTTAATTTTGTAAACATTTAAAAAAATGCGACTATTGCAATGTCAAGAGCAAACTTTATTACAGTCATTCGGTTGTACAAAAGTATACACATAAATCAATCTTACTACATTATTTAACAAGGCATAAAAACAACTTTTTCACGTTTCACTTTTCTTACAAATTTTGCACACTAACATCAGTAAATTTTACATCCGCCGCACTTCAAAACAGATGACGTTTTAACGTATTATCGAAAACAATGCTCCACCGTGACGTATGCAATATTCCAGCGCGATAAATCATAGTGACGTCACTATCGTTCTAAGCTGCAACATTGATTTGCTTCCTTGATTCAAAGGCCTATTTTAAGCGCCTGCACACGACTTGGAAAAACCGTGAAAAATTCAATCGCAAAAATCCCTCCAATTACCGGTATCGATTAGTAATCGCCTACCGACAATCAACCAGAACGAGGCGATGCAACGTGCCCGCGAAACTTTTCACCTCCCCCCAGCCAAGCCATGTTCAATGTCGCAACCTTTCCGAAAGCAAAAACTTGAATCAAAATCGTCGAAACTAAACAATCGCCGAAAGTTTCGAATCCCTGACCTCCGCCAGTAGTAATCGCCGAGTGCAGTCAGACACGCTAACCCCGAGCCTACGACTGTGTGATTCCCAGGTGTGCTGGAACCGGTGGATCAAGGTGTGCACGCGTCCCAAGAGCGCCTTCCTGGTCGTGGACGTGCAGAACGACTTTATAACCGGCTCGCTGAACATAAAAAAGTGCGCGGCACGCCACGACGGCTCCGAAGTCATCGAACCCATAAATAAGCTCCTGGATACCGTGCCGTTCGACGCGGTCTTTTACTCCCTCGACTGGCATCCCGTCGATCACGTATCCTTTATCGACAACCTGCACTTGCGGTAGGTATGCGCCAAGCGCGATATGACGTCGACGAACGCAATAGCGATTTCGCGCTGTAATCGCGACGCGGTTTTATCGCTTTTACGAGCCAATGGCTGGTTGAGCTGCGGCAAAACACAAACGGTTGCCTTTCTTTTGATTGTTACTCGCGCAATCGTTACTTTCTGTATTTTTCTGGGCCAAGTTCGTGTTTTGATCGTGAATAAAAGTTAAAAGCAGTTTCTGATGTTTTTGCAATTTCATGATTAATGCTTCATTTACGCAACGAGAGACATAAAGAATTAGGTGTCAAACAGTAATTTATTTACTACTTACGATGTAATTATTGATTTCATTGACCTCGGAAATAATTTATGAACGAGCAGAGAGAAAAAATAGTTTTATATACGCAAAAAATTAATTAGCCCTCGTACAACTACTTTTTCCATCGGTAACAAACCCTTCAAGTTACGTTAAAACCCTACGAATATTCGAGGCTTAGTAATTTACGAAATGAAAACTCTTTTGAGTTAGAATAAACTTCGAAGCTATATCCTCCCTGAATCTTACAAGGCGCTTTTACCTCTTCAGAGAGTTGGACGAATCCAGCGGCATAAAAAAGGAAGACGCACGAGTCTACGACACGGTCACCTTCAAGGGTCCACCTCTGCTGAAGCAGCGCCTCTGGCCGCGGCACTGCGTGCAGGACACCTGGGGCGCGGAGCTGCACAAGGAGTTGAAGGTCGTCGATCACGGCGTGAAAGTCTACAAAGGAACGAATCCGGAGGTCGACTCCTACTCCGTATTCTGGGACAACAAAAAGCTCACCGAGACGACACTGTCGTCGCAGCTACAGGAACGGGGCGCGACCGACATCTACGTTTGCGGCGTGGCGTACGACGTGTGCGTGGGCGCGACGGCGGTCGACGCGCTGACCAGCGGCTACCGCACCATCCTCGTGGACGACTGCAGCCGCGGCGTCGATCTTGTCGACATCGAGAAGACCAAGGCCCAGGTGATCGCCAGCAACGGCGTCATCATAACGTCCAGCCAGGTGAAGCCGATGGTCGAGGGCAGGGACAGGAGGCCGGAATTGGGATACAAACTTGCCATGGAGATCAGAAAGGCCAGGAAGCAGGAGGCCAAGAAGATCGAGGGTTGTTAGGAGCTAGAGAGGAGTTGTTAATTAATTATCACTGAGAGATGTAGAGTGAGATTGCGCAGATGCCTTGCGTGCCCCTGCGGCGAGAGATGGTGGAACCTTCGATGGGCTTCCTCGGCCTCTTCCAGGGCCGGTTATAACTTTCTTTTGGAATTATGATGTATTACACTTTTTGGAATGAAGATTTTATTACGATGTATAAGTTAAATTCTTTATTCGCTTTTGTTACATCAAGTCGAAATTTTCTGATTATTCTAGCGGATGCGGACAAAATTATATATTTCAAACGTTCGAAAAGTGGATCAAGGCGCAAAAAATTATATTTACATAACTGTTAGTGTAACATTTAATCATAAATTTATTTTTTATACTTGTATATTTAAAAATGAATTGAAATTTACAAATAATTTTTTACATAAAGTTGTACTGCATGTAATTTTTAATTTGAGAAATTGTTTAATTCTGATTGTTAAATAATATATATCTTTACACTATTTTAACTTAGTTGATAAAAACGACTTTGAGTGTAACTCGAATTATACCGCAGGGGATGTCAAACACGCAGGCACTTGCAATAAATATACGTAAACAATGTTGTTATTCTCTAATTTCCTGTAAATATGGAATTTTAGACGAACAGTTGTAACTTTTCAGAGTTTATGAATAAAGTTTTATCTTTAGAAAATCTATTACTAATAATCTATCTCCCATGGATAAGTTATATAATAATAATTAAAAAACCAATACAAACAAAAAATCTTTTTCTAAAAGTGATTTAATTTTCAACAATACTTTTGTATTATTTACAGCTAACAATTCTTCGTAAATAATAGAATAATCATGTTAATAATATTTATGACATGATAATCGTAATGAAGATGATAACATCATAAAAATGGTAGTGGGAATAATCATGATTACACTATTTATACCTTAATGGTAATTCAAAATTACTGTAACACTGAAAAGTATATCTAGCTCAGGTTTGAAATACTTTAAAAATGAAAGTATACGATAGAAAATTTTAACATCAAGCTGCAATACTTTTCAAAAGATTCAACTGGTTGCACATTTCCAAGCTTACTTAGTTTAAATGAATGACGTTTGCAATAAGTAAATTTCATTGAATTTAGTTGGCTTAATATAAAATGCATTGTCAGCAGCCTGTAAGAAAAACTAACTACTTCACTCGAGGCTTGAAAATGTAAGTTGGGAAGCTAGCTTCGATGGTAAAGGTTTCGTTTTTACTTCATCTTGACTCTCGTCTGGCATCATTTTATCCGCAACGTGTTTGTAGACCTTTCCATCATCTCCAACGTAGAAAGTAGAAAAACCGTCGTACCACCTTAAATTAACATTATAAAATTAGCAATAAATCGATTACAGAATAACGATAAAACACTTACGTCTCCTGCTCTTTTAGACTTTCTTTTATTTTCCAACTCTTAAATTTCCAGAATGAAAACAGAACTTTCATTCCTGAGATGCCACTTATGCGCCATCGTACTCTAACTGTGTTATCTTGAGTATGCATTGTTATTTTGAGAATATTAAACTTTATATATGCATATTTTATATGTCCAATTGTCCTTAATAAGGCCATTTGTTTCACATAGTTTACCAAGCCTCTAAAATTATAGTTAATTTATTAATTATCTTAAAAATTAACAATTTGATCAAATTAATTTATTTTATTACTAACTTGGAAGTCGTTCCTCTAATATTATTTACAAATTCCATTTCTTGATGATATATTTTATAATCAAGTGATTTCACAAAAAAATTTGGTAACTAAAAAGTAAAGAATCCGAATTAACTTAATTTCAAAGAAAGCTTTCTCTACATGCTTGAAACTATAATTTATAGTTTTAAAATGTAATACTTACATCCGCACTTAAAGTTTCATAAACGAGCTCAAGATCATCATTTTGCTTTTTCTGCAATTTTGATTTTGAATTTGTATCCTTCTCCTTAAGAGCTGTTGCAGTTTTTGTAACACTAGCAAATCTAGCTTTGGTTTTATCTTTGGTAAGTGTACCTATATTTGTAAAATTGGTTCTGGAATCGGAGTATATCCAACTGTCTTGTTCATTGCTAATCGACATTTGATTTTTAAAGGAGTTAGATGTATCGAGAAAATCCAGCTGCTCTTTCATGGTACTTGTATATGGAACTTGATTGAATTCTTGGGAATATACCTCATAACCTTCACCAAGAAACTCGGGGCTATTTTCACTAACATGGTCTACGTAGTATCTATCAGATACATAATTAACTGGAACAGAGCTAGACATCGTATGTACATTGTTCAAAGGATCGCTGGATATGTTTACCACTCTATAGTCATCCTTTGATTCGACAGAAAAGGTCATCGGCACATTGGACCCCAAAAACTAAAATAAAATAAATATATTGACAGAAACATCATCACTATCAATTCTATCAATAAACTCCAACAAGCCCTCCTCCTAAAAAACCGTGCTACCAGCTCTCAAATTTTATTATGTAATATCTTAATTCCTGCAAAGCAGCCGGCACTAATTTAAAAAAAAAAAGCCGATTCTCATTAATTAACACGTGCATGATCCCTCAAGTCAAAAATACTTAGGACTGATTAAGGACAAAATGTGAAAGTAAAATAAACTTACGTCGTTGAGAAACGTTGACGTCGAGCTCCGGTTTACGTGTTTGGGCAGTTGCCGGCTGCTAAATCTCCTTGCATTACATCCTTGCACACTCGTGATCAAGGTAGGTACGTATCTGCTACCGTTCGAGATGCTTCTGATGCAAAAGGACATGGTGACAACTTTGCACAAAGGGACTAACGCATCAGTCGAGGCTGCTCCTCCTCGGGGATGATGAGGTGGGACCGAAAGCACCAATACCGCAACTACTATTTCCGTAGCCGAGACAGCTGACCAGCAGCAGGCGCTTTTTCAATCTTCCGAGCTTCTTTGCAGGTTAGTTGTTCCCACACTATTATTGCGTCGCACTTTGCCGCCTTGAGCCCAGAGGGCGCTTAAGTTGGCCAATCGGGGCTTTATTTTTAGCGAGCGCGAATGCGCAAATGGAGCTACAAATGCGAATTGGAGAGCAGTTTTATGATGTCAGTGTTTTGCCTGTTAGAATTTTCTGGTTTGTGGCAATAAATTTTTAGTGTTTGGTAACTTTATCCAATTTTGCTTTCGGATTAACGCGAATGTAAAGGAGCCGTGTTGTTTTCAACAATGGAATACAACTTCCTAAGGAATTGTATACAATCATTCGAAAATTCGAAAAGTTAATTCTTACGAATTCTTCTTGCATTAATTACAATGTTTAAAAAAAATCTTATAAATATAATTCTTTCATAG
Source organism: Ormyrus nitidulus (assembly GCA_900474335.1). Lineage (NCBI taxonomy): Eukaryota > Metazoa > Arthropoda > Insecta > Hymenoptera > Ormyridae > Ormyrus > Ormyrus nitidulus. The sequence continues at coordinate 6,572 of UCOL01001637.1, forward strand.
AAAGAAAACTTGAAAAGTATAATTAAATAAATTATTAGTTAATTTACATTTGACATCATTTGCTTGCATAACTTGCATATAGAGTTTCTACTCGTTTTCAAATATTACTTTTAATTTTCTGCCACAGAAAAGCATTTAAAATACGGTTTATAGGAAGTTCAAACAGATTATGTTATTATGTTTCATTTGAATAATTTATGGAGTATTGCAAATGCGGAAACGTAATGTTTGCATTTTAAATATAATAATTGGACATAACATATCAACTTTTAACAATTTCTGTAATAACTTTAACATAACAACACAATGGTTTCTGAAATCTCATTAAATTCTTTAACGATTTAAGGGCGTTTTAAAGTTTGAAGCTATAATGTACATATTTATTGGCGTAAGTTTTCGCTCTTAAAATACAATTTCAAACTTTTCTTGAGAATAATGGGCAATAAATATTTGCACTATTGCCGCACTTTATCACTTTACGCATATTGCGGAATTTTCTATGGCAATAAAATCTGTAATTCTGATTCTGTAATTTTAAACTAGAATTACTTTAGTTAATTTTCAAAAATAATCGAACGTCAAATTAGCAAATTAAAAGTCGTGAGCCTGCAAACGTGAAAACTAAAACAGGATAATTTAAAGTTTATTGTTATTTGTGCTATGAAATAAGAAAATTGAAGTCAAAGTATTGCATAAAATCTTTTATTTCTCATCACTTTATCAGAACGATAAATTCTTGTTACAAGCATTTTTTTGTATTTTGTTGTAGCAATATTGTTAATAACCAATAAACAACAAGTAATAAAATAATGTTCTCTGTAAAATCTGTAATCTCTCTAGTCGTTCTAACACATCAGTTACTTTGGCGCTTCCAGCGTGTCCGGGGACACGATTATATTCATTTCATCTTGAAAACTGTGTAAAGTGATTTCCAAAGCCTTTCTCCAACAACAATTTATAGGACCAAGACAGTAACAACATAAGTGATTGGTAGTAAAGTATCGTTGTACACTGTTCTGTTGCGAGGGCGATATTTCTAATCGAAAGCAGCAGCGGTCGGTGCCACTTCCAGTAGCACTTGAAGAAAAGCGTTTACTCCTTCTGTAAGCAAACAAAATTACGTCAGTATATATCGCTTGAATATATGAATTTTTGAATAAGTTTCGTAAAGTAGACTCGAATAGGAATTTGATTTTTGGCATGCTTGCACGTACTGTTGCAATATGACGCAATGCGCTATTTTTATTTATAATTACGATCGAGAAATAAGAAAGTTTGTTTGTAGTTTGTCGAGTGGTTATTTTTTGATGAAAAAAAAAAGAATTTAGTTGATTTATGCCACTCATTTATGAAAATAAACATTCAACGGAGTTTACATTCAAAGCGTACTTTATTCAGATGAAACGTATATTTTTAAGTCCCCTTTAAATAAAATGACAATCCTCTTAACTGAAGTACTCCCTTGAAGTTGAATGTCAACTTTGCCGCAAAAATATAAAGTAAAAATACATACTACCTACGCAGCGGCTTTCAATCGTAACACAAGCTCAATTTAAAAGAAATAAAAAAAACAACAATTTTTAAGGTTCAAGTAGTACTCGACGCAATAGCAATAAATAATGCCAAGTAAATAATAAGGTAATTGCACTGACCCATAAACTTCGGTACGTATCTGTACTTGACGAAAGGGAGGTAGAACAGCATGCCGGCGGCGATGAAACCGGCGGCGTACAGGTACTCAATCTGAGGCTTGTCGATGATGGGCGCGACGATCAAGTACACGGAGATTAGCAGCACCAGCACCGGAATGAGAAGCGGACACCTGTAGGGCCTCGGGTGATTCGGCCTGGTCCGCCTCATCACGAGGAGGGCGAGCATCGCTCCGCCGTAGAATATCCAGGCGGTGAAGGAGAAGAAGTCGATGAGGGAGTCGATGCTGCCCGAGAGGACCATGGCGCCCGCCGCCAGCGAGTGGAAGATCAGGCCCGGCGCCGGGGTGAAGCGCCTCACGTGCACGTAGCTCAGACAGTCCATCAGGTGGCCCTCGCGCGACGCCGCGAAGCAGAGCCGACCCGCGGCGAAGAGGGTGCCGTTCGCCGAGCCGAACGTGCTCACCGCCACGGACAGCGGCATCAGCCAGGCCATCACGCCTAGGATGCGGTTGCCGAACGTCTGCGGGGACGAGAAGGGGTCAGGGATTTTTCTTTTTTTTTTTTAGGAGTTGTTGTTCGTTGCTATATATAGTCCGTTTTTTTCTGTCTGTAGCTTACGGTAGTAAGAGAGCTTGCGATTTTATTAGGTCATCAGCTATGGGNTTTTTAAACTTTGTGGAAAGAAAGGAAAGCGTACAAGCTCTTTTTCTACCTTTTGCGCCTGCTTTTGAGGAATCAAGCCAACTACGAAATTTCGAGAGAGAAGCTATAGAATTTTAGAGTTTACTTGAATCACTGTACATCTTTGAGAGAAGAGGAGAGAGAGAAACAAAGGGGAAAAAAGAGAAAGGCAAAGAATGTACTTTGTCGTAAATGTTTTTAGACTTCGGTGTATTCAAGACTTTACTAACTGTGTCGATGCGAGTGAAATATTTAATGTGAACGCATAGATGTTTTTAAAAATGTCATTGTCTATTGTTCCTCGGTATTCATAATAAATGCTATTGTGAGTTACTGCTACAAATTTCGTTGCTGCATGGCTTTATAAAATATTTACAAAAGATGCAAAAACTATTTACAATCTGAATTAAAAATGATGCTAATAATTCAAAAGATGTACCGTTTGAAAAATCGTGTTACTAAACTTATGAATTAATTATGTAGGACTATCTATCGGACATTTTCGCTCAATTCCTTAAGCTTAATGTAATTCAGTGTGCCTTAAGAAACTACAGTTTGTAGCACTGATAAAATACGATTACTTTGCAAACGAAGAAGAGAGAATAATTTAAAAATCATGTTGACATTACTTCACATTACAATTATTAAACTTACTTGTCATCTACCATTTCCATCAGTTAAATCAGAAAACGATAGGTGTATCCAAGTATCGTTCAAATGGAATCTACTCGAAAAAAAACTATCGCTTAGTTCTGATGATAGCTAGAATTACCTGTTTACGATTCTCCATATCCCATTCAATTTCTAAGCATCAATCTTACTTTCAAATCCAGCAATAAAATCTTTCCCAGATAGTTCTAGCTTGTATTGCATAATATTATAATTAAAATTCAAAGAGTAAAATGAAAGAAAAAAAAACAAAAAACACAGACACATATAAGTTTGAATAATAAATTGACTTTACTTGAAAAGGAACATTATTAATGGAAAAAAGAAACTTACTCTTATGCCTTTACACTAGCAAGTAATGAAGATCTTACCACGGCAACGGCTTCGCTGTCGATCATCTCTAGGGGCGACATGACCGCCAAGTACGAGACGTTGATGAGCGCGTAGCAGAGCGTCACCAGCGGTATTCCAATCATGATCGAGCGGGGCAGATTCCTCGATGGGTCCTTAATCTCCTCGGTCACGTAATTGAGATTGTTCCAGCCGTCGTAAGCCCAGAGTCCCGTGTAGAAGGCGGTGGCCAGTCTGCCGACGTTGAACGCCACCTTCGTCCCGTCCTCCCTCTCCTCCTCGAGGCTCTCGAAGGAGTTTCTCAGGTGCTGGGTGTTGCCCTGGATGAGCTTGTAGGAGCCGCCGGCGACGATCACCAGGATGGCTATGAGCTTGCCGGCGGTAAAGGCGTTCTGGACGCCGGTGGCGAGGTTAACGCTGTAGCAGTTCACCAGGAGGATGACGACGATGGCCAGGAGGGCGACGAGCTTGACCAGCTCCGGCGGAGGGTCGCACTCGGCGGCGAAGGCCTCGACCGCGTACTGGGCGAACGACAGGCAGATTATGGCCATCTGCGAGGGCTTAAGGACGAGGGTCGACACCCAGGAGAAGAGGAACGCCGGCGGGGCGCCGAAGGCGTCCATGAAGTAGGCGTACTCAGCGCCGCTGCTCTTGTTCATGGTGCCGAGCTCCGCGTACGCCAAGGCACCGCAGAGGCTGAGTAGCCCGCAGCCAGTCCACACTATGAAGCTCATGCCTACGCTGCCGGTTCGTATCTATGCGCGCAAATTTAACCCAGTTACAGTTTTTCGGCTATAGCACTCTTTTACGAACGGGTATTGGATTTTATTATCGTTTTCAGCGAGGTTAAATCAATAAAATAACGAAAAAAAGATAGCTTTCTCAATCGCGACTTTACGGATTTAAATTACATTTCCCCCGTTATAGTTATATATACAAGAGTATTTGCTGGAGTTGATAAGTTAATTAAATTCAATGTCCTCGCTGCAAGAAAGTAAATCATTTCAGCCAAATAATTGCGTGTACAAAATTTGACTCTTACATTTAATAAGAAAAATTAATTAAAAAGTCAGCACTTTTTTCTTAACATCAGATGTAGGTATCAAAAAATGCCAGCGAGGGGCAAATCTTTAGGACAGATTAATTTCTTTTCGCAGCTCTGCGGTGTAATCTAATTTTTACGGTAGATAAAACTCTTGTGAAAACGACAACAAAATATGATATTTAAAATGGAGGATTGCATTACTTTAATCAAGGTATGATTAAAGGTGTGAGTGTTATGTTACGCGATAGGATTGTCAATGTAATATCAGGCCTGTGACGTAGTATTGAAATCAAGCTCATGAGACTCAAGTAAAGTATTTTACTAAATTCGGTATTCAATTATTTATGACATGCAGCAAGTAGTGAATTATAAAAATTTAATACTCTATCTAATAAAACTCTAATTTTACTTTCATTTTTTTTTAAATCCTCTACGCCCAGAAATATTACGCAATAACAGGAAATCGAGAGTCTACTTTAATAGCAAAAAATTTTCTTATAACCACTAAAATGCTGCTTCAACTGTTGTTGTGATGTAAAAAAGATGCATGAAAAGCTTTTAAAAAATTTTTATTATAGTTGGCACTACTTTACGAATGAAAATTTCTAGTTTTATATTTGCATTTCACAAGTGTCTTGAAAAATCTACGATAAAAAATTCAGAATTTTACATTACCAACTACATCAGCCTGCCAATTAATGAAACATACCTTCTCACTTTTCGCCGGTCAAGAAAGGTATAAATTTTCCATTAATACACGCATTTCTGCCAATTATTATTCATTTGCGAAAAGAAAATGCCAATAATTACGACGAAGGAATAAAAAGCGATAGACGTATTCCGAAGTAGAGTAAACCGAGATTGACAAGACGTATATACATATATTGTGTATATACGTTTACAGCGCTTCTACTGTCTTGCGTAAAATATCCAATCATTTCAACTGGCTGTTCTGTCCCGCTAATAGGATTGAAAGGTATTGTTCTCGATTTTCTTTTTGCTCTTTCTGCTTTGTCAACTAGTGTCGGATCGTATCGGCTAAATTGGAATGCTCCGCCGCGACGAAAATCATTTAGCGTTCAAATTGGCATTCTCTCCTCCAAAATGGGTCGCTTAGAGGTCGAACGGTGCATAAGATACTCTTGAAAATCAGCTCTCTCCTTTCAAATTCAAATAAAACCCGCAAGACAAGTGATTCTTTTATTCAATTTAGAGCGAATCACGAGGGGTTTGTAACCCAAGTTAATGCTTCGGCGAGCGATTAAAATAGTTCATCTCGTAAATTTTGACGAGTCAGAGAAGCTTTGTTAGTGTTCGGTAGATAGTGGCTGTTATTGTAAGTTTATATCTTTTCCGCGTGTAATTAGAGCGGGCATATTTAAAAGGTATCGTTATTATCGATTAAGCCATACAATCCCAAACAATAGAACAATGCCAATCCTCTTTTTAATCTCGAAATCCCTCTTAAACCCCTCCAGATAAAAGCTCTTGTCAATAATTTAAAATCAATAGAATTCGACCTCCGAGCGTCCTCATAAAAAATCAAAGCATCACCGCTCACCAAGAGACCGGAGGGCGAAACGAATATTCCTGAGCCGATCATAGTTCCGACGATTAGAGCCACCCCACTGACGAGTCCCACCCGTCTCTTGAGGTGAATAGGGTCGTCCTTCTCTGGGTCCTGCCCCTCCAGCCCTCGGCTCCCTCCACCCCCGTCTTGGTCATTCCCCAGATGGCCTGGCGGGCCCTGCTGCTGCTGGAGTTGTTGCTGGAGTTGCTGCTGCTGCTGCTGCTGCTGCAGGCCTTCCTCGCCCTTGGCCCAGCAGTTGTTGCGCATGCGCAGATTCGGCGTGCTTGCCTCGCCTTGCTGATCGCCCTGACTGTCTTGCGTTGCGTTGTTGCCTTGGGGGCCTGATTGTGCACCATGATGTGGGACGGCTAAGAAAAGTTTAAGAGAAAAATATACTTTTTAAAAGAAGAATTTTTCAATTTTTTTTTTGATTGTGGAAAAACTTGTTTGGCTTGCTTAATTTATTTACGTTAGAAAATGTTTCAAGCGCGTAAATGTCGAATGTAACATTTTTAGTAACTGTCAGAACAACGTGCTCAAATCACTTTGAAGTAATTTATCCTCTTACTTGGCTGCTGTACCGAACGTGACAAAGCTATTGCTTTCACGAATTCAAGCTTCATATAGATAAATAAAAGTTTCATATTAAAATAAAAATGTCACTTGTCGATTTGGCAGGAAAATTATGTTAACAAGTATCTAACAATTACATCACGTCAAATTTATTTTGTCATTCATCCGCGTAAGTGCACGCGATGTACCAGCCAAATGCTTTAAATACCTTTATTGTTCTTAGGACAAGTGAGAGTTATAAATGTCTTTATAAACACTCTTGTTTACTTCATTCGCGCACGACTATATAGGTATATTTATACCCATTATGATTAGAATTTGCAGTGTTTAGGCGGAAAAGTTAATAGAACACAGCCTATGTCGATAAATGAAACTAGGGAAAAAAACATTTATTTAACTACGAAGTACTTATTATCGCAGGTCACACAATGTACAGATAGCATCCAAGTGACTATAGAAATAATTGCAGCACAAAACTTAGCAACAGTCGAAGTACACATTTGTTTTTCCAACGAGTGAATCGGCAATCGCTTATTTTCCTAATTTTCCAGCTAATCGCAGTCGAAACGAAAACACGTCAGGTGCGACAAAGCCTGGCGGGAGGTCGTTTTTCGCTAAAAAAAGCAGCATCTCCGTCTCCAATTTCGGAACGGAACTAATCTCCCATCGGGAAAAAAGCGACCGTTGATTTTTTGCCTTCGCCCAGGAGATCCTCGCGAGAGCGGCTGACGAAATTTTTTGCGCGACGTACGTGAGGCGATAATTGCCTGGGCAAATCGGCCGTACGCAGCCTATCGGTGGTCGAGTACAGTTACAACAATTATTGTCGGGTTATGCAACGCGCGCGTAAGAAGATTATTAATATTTCGTTTAACGAAAAAAAAAAAAAAAAAAAAAAATGCAAGTTGGTCTTTTTTTTCGTTCGAAGAAGAGATTAGTAACTTTAGATTTTTTTTTTCTAAACGATAGGAGTAAAAAATTCAACGCTTTGCCTACTTTGCATTTCAAAACAATGATTCTGCAGGAATTAGTAAAGCAGCTCTTGATTAATCAAAACTACTACTCGCTAATGGGAAGATTATTGATTAACACTTTACCAGTTTATGTTTCGAACTAAAAGCAAAACGTACCCATCAGACAACCCAGCATCAAACGTTCAGAGATATCGAAGCCAAGATTTTGATCGGATCGCCGGCGCGATTGTGCAAAATGCTAAAAAAAGCCCGCAGCTTTTATTCTCGCCCCGCGGCATCAAATCTCGACTCCGTCCGCATTCCGAAAATACCTTAGCCGCCGCAACAAGTTTAGAAATGCCTCCTCGCGTGAAAAAAAAAAGAAGAAGACGAAGAAAACGAAAAGAACGAAGTCGCGACTGCCGGGGAAAGAAAACATCGAAAATACCGGCGCGACGACGAGCGCTCGCGAGTGCGCGGCTTCGTCTTACTGGCATTTCGACGAGTAATAAGCTCGGATTACCGACGCCGACGAGCGGCTCGGTCACTTTTTCGCGATAAAGCGAGGCGCGCTGAATTTTTGAGGAGAGCCGCGTTATTTTTGTTAGACCGAGAGAGAGAGAGAGAGAGAGACACCGCGCAGCGGACGTTAGGGACAAGGTCTTGCGCAATTATTGCACTTGCTTGCACGGACATTGTACGAAACGGCTATAAATACTTCCGCCTAATGGTTACTGTGCAGAGGCCTTATTTATGTAATTTTCATCGACCATTGGGTCTCGCTCGATATTTCACACTACGGCTCCTCGCTCCCTTGTATATATACGCCGGATGCGCGCTTTTGATCGAGTGGAAGCGAAGGCGGTGGAAAATGCTGCCGTGCTTTTTCAGGTATTTAAAGCGCGGACGGTTATATGCAGAAGATTAATGAGCGATGCGCGAAGGAAAAATACGAGAGAGAGAGAGAGAGAGAGAGTTTGCTTTATTTTGGAATTTGTTTTTCAGCGGGAAATCAATAGCGAGGCAGTTCAATTTTTTTAGTACGTTTCTCTTCTTTTTCTTTTGATGTGTCCAAAAAAAAAGGAGAAAAGTATTTTGAAGTATGTATGAAAATTCAAAAAAATGCAAGAGGAATCTGTGAGGCTTTGACGTCAGAGCACTTTTCAGGTGTGTGATGTCATACTTGAGCAAATTTCAAACTCCGGCGATTATCGATTTCATCATTACTTGAAAATGGGAGTGCACGGAAGCCACTCTTCGCCGCCATTAACCGTTCAATCACTAACTCTAATTAAAAAAGTTTTGTTTATCAAAGGAGCTCGAATCCGGATTAAGACCTTTTATCTTCGAGGATTCCATTGTCGAAATTCATGCAGCTGGAAAAAGTATTTTTTCTTTCCGAGCAATTTTCGAGATGTTTTTTTGTAACGAGATTTTTTCCTCGCAATGTTCCATTCAGAAGAGTTGGGGCTAAACTTCGCAAGAGAACAATGCCCAAGAGAATGGATATTTTAATATGAGCCCAAGTGTCTCGCATAAAAGGGAACTTTTGCGACTTCCCTATTTTCTGAGAATATACAAACGAATATCAATTTGAGGAAAGGCCGAGGGTTCCAGCTCATAATACAATTCACTAATTTTGTTTCGTCCACTTTTAGTCCGTGCGGTAAAGTTTTACGTTCGTTGAGTGATTAGTAAGTTTTTTAACGAGACTTTTTTAATCGATAAACCTTTTAATACTCCACTCGTTCTTTTTCTCGTTAATGTAAATTATTAATTACACCCTATCTTTTCAATCAAGTAAAAGCATCTTCGCTTCATTTTCATCCATAAAACGATTACATAAGGAAAAAAAGGTTTATTTTTAACCCCGAATTCTTCTTAATAATCCTCTCCTCCGCGACTCGAGCCTCCCAATTTATATCCAGCAACTGCTTCGTCGAAAACCCTAAAAATACCCCCACTCCCGGCCCAAAAATACATCGTCGAAATTCTCCTCCGTCAATCCGGCGTTCCACCCTCTCTCCCATATTATCGTTCAGCATCCGCCGAACCCCGCGGCGCGTTTCGAATCAGCGCTCTCTCATCGGCCGGCGACGGCACGCAGCATTGACCCCCCGAAAACCACTTGCTCCTTCGCGGGATTCATAGGTTCCCGCGCGCGGACTTGCGCACGCGGCTTTGTCGGCGGCGGCGGCGGCGGCGGCTCTCGATCGAAGGCGGTGCGCGTGTGGAAAACGTGGACGCGTGCCAAGGTCGCGGCGTAGATCGTCCGCCAGGTAGCTACTTCCTGGCTGTTTTCGCCGACTGCTCGGGGAGGCGCAGTCGATATACATCACGGGGTATAAGAGGTTTAGGACGACTTGTGCCTCGGAGAGGCGAACGAGGTGCTCTGTAACGGGGGAATAACATATCGACGGGAGGCCACGCCTCGCCCCTTTCCGCGCGCGCCTAATAGACTTTTCCCAGCGCGACGCACGCACGCAGGCTGCTGCCCCCGATTCGCGCTGATTCATTCATGCTATTCGGCGGAAAGGCAGCACGCCGCGTGCTGCGGCTGCTGCTGCTGCTTCGCTGCCGGCCCGCCGAATATTTGCGCGCTGCCCAAAAGGCGCGCGCTGGCCGCGAGCGGTTCGAGGCTAAATTCTGGGCTCGCTTATTCGATTGCTGAGCCGCGATCAACAAGTACATTTTTAGTTTCGTCATGACTGATTCGAACCGTCAGTAGTCTAGGATTGGAAGCTTTGACTCTTCGGAGCCTTCGCAGCTTTGTAGGATTGAATTACCGCGCGAGCGAAGCGTGCAAGTAGGAAGTCGGGAATCAATTTTCAGAAAATCAATCGTTTCCGCAACCGAATCGCTCGGCGCTCTCGCTATTGCACTAATAGTCGAATTCAAGTGCGCGACAGCGACAAATCGTCGGCGAATTCCGTCTCTCGCCCGAACGTCACGTGCTCTCGGCATCCGCATTCTCGGCCAAGTTACAGGGCGATCTGGCAGGTAGCACCGAGGCCAGCAAACCCTGCGTCCATTCATGCTAACCATTGAGTGAGAGAGAGAGAGAGAGAGATAGACAGAGTTAGCGAGGGGAGAGAGATGGAGAGAGAGAGACCGGCTCGCGATCCACGTGAGAGGAAGAGGGTATATTTTCGGTCTGACGCAACCGGGCGGCTTACCTCGTTTGAGGGGCGCGACATGCATGACTCTAGAAGGGGCCAACGACAAGGGCGGATGCCTGTAAAGCTGCCTCTCATGACACTCTGACGGCTTGTCCGCTGACGAGCACTGGCCGCTTTATCCTAAGCACGCTGCACGCACTCACGCTGCTCGAAAGCTCGGGGCGGCTTTCTCCATACAGCACTAAGGCTCGACTCGAAGCTACTACTCTGCTGCTGGTACTGCTGCCGCGGCTGCTGCTGCTGCTGCTACTCGCCCAAGCCTGGATGAACTGAATCGAAATGCGCGAACGAGCGGCGGCGGCGACGCCAGCCGCCCCCCCCCCTCCCTCTCCTTTCCGCGTGCTTATTCCGTCGCAGAGTGCCGCTAACGCTACCCTCTCCTCGGACGCTTTTCCTCTCTCGACTTGCCAGCCAGCCGCCGCCGCCGCCGCAGCAGCCTGGCTCTCACGTGAGGAGAGTGCTTTTCTGTCCTCCTTCGCCGAGCAATTCTTACCCCTCCGACACTGGCCGTGTGATGGCCATATGGCCGGGGGAGATAGAAGCAGCCTAATTTTCTAGGGGGCTTACGGGCTACGGGAATTTATGTCTCCGATTTTGCACGGCGGGCCGCTGCGGATTTTCCAGTTGGAGCGGATTTTGAGGAGGAGCTGCTATTTTCGCGTTTTCTCTAAAATTAAGTGAATATTAGTCGTTGTTTTAACTGCAGAGGGCTGGGAAACGGCTGCATTGTTTAATCCTGAGAGCTGGCTTGTAGGCATAGTGGGTATTTAAATTAAATCGTAAATTTTACGAGATTTTTTTTGAGAAATATTTACATTTAAATAGAATATAGATTGAAACTTACCTGAAATCTAATTCTGCGAGCTCAAATCTGTGGGACGGGAATTCTTTTTGCGACCGACCCTGTTAACGGTTGCGCGAACAATGAAGTTATTCCGCCTCTTATCACCCTTTAGAAACTAATTTATCCCAAAAAGCCGTACTAAATTAGAAGAAACTCCTTCTTTTAATCGTGGAAAAATAAAATCTACATTCAATCAAACAACTGCAAAAATGTTTAATTTCACAAACAGCTGGGTTTTTAAAAACTTTTTTTACAGCTGCATGCTTCAAAGACAAAGCGAACTTTTTACTTCCCTTTTTGTCGCGTTCACGACTCCTTGTCCTAAAAAACAATCCCAAATAGCCGGGAAAAAAAAATGTAAGCCTCGAGCTTTCCCCGACTATATATTCCTTCAATCCCGGCCTCCGCCTTGCTTCAATGCGCAATCCGAAGGCCCTCCTCCTCTCCCGGAAGCGAGAGAGAGAGAGAGAGAGAGAGAGAGCGATTACGACTTCGCGCCGGCGACGATATAACGCCGCGGAATGCGAATTTTCAGGGGCGAAGCGATCGGATGTCGTGCACATCAGACACGAGGCGTCAGCAATCCTTTGAGAGAGCTTTCTGCCTCTGACGTCGTACGTGTCCCACGATCGTTCCGAGTTAATTGGTCGCGCGTGCATGTCGGCTGGCTCTGTTATACCTACATGTCGAACGCGGCCGCGGATTATAGAATGTCAAACAAAAGACGTTTGCGGATATGATTTACACTTCGAGCGCGGCCGAGCCGAGCTTTTTCGCCAAGTAGGCTGTTTGTCGCTCTGGTGTAGAGTCGAGTTTTTTTTTCTCCGCGTTGGAGCTCGCAGCGATGGGAAGGTTTTTTGATAAGCTTATAGAAAGGAAATATTTGAAACGAAGAATTTGGAAAATAGAATTTTTTTTTTATTTGAAAAAATTTTACGTACAATTATTTTACTTATTATTACCGAGTGAATTTTGTGGCTTACGTTTATTCATATACAATATTAGTACCGCATAATAAAGAAATAATTATGGAACTTTAATATTGGATAAGTCATTTATTGGTAATTACGTTTATACATTACGTTTGATGGTTACTAATAAAACGGGCAGCTTAATTTATGCGCGGCCTCATAATTTTTAATTGAAGAATATATTCTGCCAACTCGTGGTATTAATAAGTGACTAAACTTTTTAATAGACACTTACCATTTTAAAAGCAGTTACTTTTTCTGTTTAAAGAAGAAATAATAAGTTAACTGTATACTCAAAGAAAACATAACATTAATTTAATCTTTAAACATGTTATATGATCGATCAAATTATTTATTTGAGTTAAACAAGATTAGTTAAATAGTTTGATCGCAATCATTGAATAGAAAAAATTCATAAATTATAAGATAAATATATATTAACGAATAAAACGAAATATAACTTTTACAGCAAATTCTTACGGCATAACGAGATCGCGTCGAGTGTCAATCATCTCGAATTAATCGTCGCTTTATTGGAGACAAAGCCCCTATATTTTTTAATGTAGCACAATTGATCGATGATGCTATAACTGGTCCGCAAAGACGCATTTTATGAGCTTTATTGCTTTAATTGCACGAAGCACTGCCCCTGAATACAGGAAAAATTTAAGACCGAGGCACGAAAGGATTGCGTGTACTTTTGAACTTCTATTTGTCAGTCGATTCCTCCTTCGAACACTTACTAAAACTTTAATTTCTTCGTATTGATTTGGCAATTATTGAAAATTGAAGCGTGCGATAATTATAACTTCGGACAGGCTGCAGCATTTGCTGCTTTAGTTACATAAATTGAATCATTATTATCAAAATCATTTATTATCGTTACGTATACTAATAATCTTATCGAAATGCCGGGAAAAGGCAAAAGAGATTAAAGATTAAAAATTGAAAGTCATTTTAGACATTCTTTTTAAATGCGATGATTTAAATTGTTGTATTAGAAAATATCAAACTTTAAATTAAAATTATTTGGCTTGCCAAATCGCGACGGGACAAACGGCTTATAAAGGTGACTTCCGAACCACCTGAGCTTTGATGTTATTATGATACTTGCTGTAAATAAATACACTGGTGTCACAATGTCAGTTTTTGCTGGAGGCTGGGATCGAACCAGAAACCTTCTGGTTAAAAAAATAAGATTTTACTTTCAATAGTAGCTACTATATTTAAACTTTCTATAAATTTGAAATTTGTATCTCTCACTATTTATTTAAAAGTTTAACTTAATGTATGAAATGTAATAGGATAAGGGTTTCTGTAAATAAATTTTCATTACTTTCGTATTTTACCTATGATTTTATTATTCTCATAAAATAATTCATCTAATTATCAAATACAATTCTAAATTTTTGTGTAGACAACATTTAGAAAAGACCCATTTATTAAAAAATGAAGTTATAAAATGCAAGATTTCAAAGAAAATGCTCATGATTGTATGGCTACAAATTACAAATTACAAATCAACAATCAATATACAAAGAATCAATTGATATTCACTTATACTGGAAAATCATAGTGAATATAATATCAAAGATGGAAGGAAACCCATCTATCAAATACTAAGCAACTTTTTCTACTTTTGCATAAATTCTCTTTCACATCTTAGATTTACATTGAGTAAATTTCATTTAACCATCTGATATCCTTTATTGCAGCTGCTTTCTATGTAATATTGGTAATGTGTTCAAGACAACAAATGTACAACTCGTTTGAATGGACTTACAGATGTCCATTTCAGATATCTTCAATACTTCGTAACTTTGTAACAACGTTGTTACTTAGCATCAATGGTAATAAGAGCAAATGCTGAGAAAATTCTCCTCATTAGTGAAGGTTTATGAAGTAGCGATAAACAAATGTGGCTAGTAGTCCCATAGCAATTGGAATTAACCAGGATTTCCAGAAGGCACTGCAATTGTCAATCGTCACATGACCATACAGCAACTGGTATTTATATAAATTGTGATTTGACAAAATAAAATAAAAATTGATTAAATTTGTTTTAGAAAAAGCTTTGTAATATGAGAGTTAGTCACATAGCAAAACATATAATTTAGTTTCAGCATAATCTCAAGTAGAGATTACAATTGTTTAAGTGAAAAAAAATGCAGCGAAAAATAGATGAGTGAGAATACTATAAATTCTTTAAAGAAACAAATTTTATTCTGAATTAAAATTAAAAATTTTCTTTACATGGATCCAAAAAGTATCAAAAATATAGTCTTCAGTTTTAAATTCAAAAAAACTTGAATCAAAAATTTTTTCTTCGAAACCAAATATTTGGAATGAATTTCAATTTTTATTTTATTTTATCTTCCTAATATTAAGAAAAAGCATTGATTAAATGACAATGATTAAATTTTAATCATTTATAATTACCTGGCATCTTCATCTTTGTTGCCACCTGAGGATTTAGGTTTGTTCGAGCTATTTGTCCTTTCTTCCTGTGAAAAAATATTAAAATGTTAATATTTATTTTAAAAATTAAACATAATTTATACTACTAACATGAACAAGTTCTCCTATTTTATAAGGCTTCATCATTTCCCTAGCATCAGTGGAATGTCCAACATCTTCAAAGGGTTCTGTGGCATCCTTGCCTGCCTGCTCTATAAGGACTTCCTCGCCACCAGGATGCTGTCCAGTAAAGAAATTAAAAAATGTTTAATTCAATTAATCAAATATATCAGTTAAAGATGAAATGGAGGTTATGATTAAAATTTTGCGATTCATGTTAAATGAAATGTCATTTGAAGTACCTCGTCCAGAAACTTTGTAACATTGTAAATTTCATGATGGATAATAAACCAACAGTTTTTGGCATCATTATTTTTTGCAACTTCGGCTTTAGTGAAGAGCTTAACTTCGGTGGGCTTCTCAGTTGCCATGTTTCTCACGGGTTAAAGTCTATCAAATCCTAACTAAAGCACCGTACTCTATATACTCTGTATAACACGCAATCACTTTTTGCACAGTGAATCACGAAGCTGTAGGTGTCGGTACATATACATGTACATCTGTTTTTTTTGCTTATAAGACATAACCTCACCTTTGACGCCTAGTACGTGTTGCATTGAACTGATAACAGGATTGCCTTCATTATCAACATTTACTTGTCGGTCTGTAGCAGAATTAAGGATTGCAAAGTATTTGGTATATGTATAAGTTATATTAAAATAAAAACACAAATTTGTTGTAAATAGATTTTCAATCTTTAATTGGCACAATTGGGAAACATTTTCCAGAAGTTAAAAATATTAAAGTTTCTCTTTTCCTAACAATAAAAATAGTGGTGTATTTATTAAAATGCGTGTATAACTAACAAAATTACATATACATATATTTTTTAATCGAACACGCATTTCTATTTTCTATCTATACACTCTCAATATTTTCTACAAATATATCTCTCACATACATTCCTTTTCTCACTCTCTACCTACATCTCTTTCTAGTATAATAAAGGTAAAGTGATCGAATTTAGATCGCTTGACTAATTGAACAGTCCCATAGAGAACTCTTAGTTTCTAAACTTAACAGATAACTTCAAGATTCGCATATCCTTTTAAATTAATTAAACTATGATTTATGTAAGAGTCAGTCATTTATACAGTAAGGTAGAGTGGAACAATAAGTAATATAGTTCAACAATATTAAAAACGATTAAGTATTTAAAATTATTTATAAAAAATCTGAATCATAAACATATATTTTAAATACGTTTTTAAAAATAGCTTCAAATTTTAGAAAAAGATAAAATATAAAAATAAATGCAAATCCCACTCTTCCCTACTTTAAAACAGTTAAAATAGACTCTTTACAAATTATTTATAAATATTTTACAATTTGACATAATTTGTTTATAGATTTAAATAAATCATAATATAAACTATTTAGTTTCGTTGACATTTTTCGCTTTTGACCTGCTTTACGTATTTTAAAAATCTTTCAGGTCGTAATAAGCATGGCAATTCATAAAGGAGCATAGCTACATAAATTTTTATCAAAATCGCTTGTATAACAATATTTATATCTCCGAGTAAAAAACTATCTAGCCAAACAAATTTTGAAAATATATTTATAAAAAATTTATTCTAACCAATAAAGTTCAAAGAAAATATAACTCTCCAGCCTTCAACGAATTTTTCAAAATTTAATTCACATTCGAACACTTCACCTTGCTTTGAGCGAATGTGCATTTGTAATTGCGCCTATGATTGATTTTCGTTTTAATATTCTACATATCGAGAATCGGAGAAGTTGGAAGAAGCAGCAGTGTGTTGCAGCTATATCGCAGTTAAAATTCTCTGTATTAAATACCTAGGACATATTGATAACGATTAATTCATCGAGTTGACGCAACAATGATTTCATTCCTCCTCGACGTATTCTTTGGGGAAAAAACCGACCTGATCGCCGATCTTTCCCTTCCACCATCCTTTGGCATCACCTTCTTTACTTAAAACTACTACGCGACAGCCTTTACGCAAACTTAACTGATGATCGCCACCGCGGAAATCGAACAAAGCTTTGGCCAAAACGCGTCTAAACGGCCAAAGAAGACGCTGATCTAAATTCTCGAAATTTTCCGAGAGAGATACACGCTCATAATACTCGACCAACTCAACTATACTTTTGAAAAAACGGGACTCGCTTAGGTAATACAGATCCGCTCCGTCCACTTCACGTTTGAATACTCTGATGTGTTTTACTAGACCGTCAGCCCTAAAATAAGACATGTTATTGTTAAAAAAAAAAGAAAAAAACAATTATTGACATTCGTCAGTTATAGAAATGTATCATTACTAACTTACTTTATACTTAAAGCATAATCTGTTTCGTGCTTAAGCCTTGGTGGTCCCGGTGGTGGACGGACTCGAACCATATAAGTTCCATTTTCTCGTTGCTCCAATTTCTGTGCTGCTGCATCCCGGCCCATTTCACCCACATACCATAACTTTGCAGATAATTCTCTTTCAAATGGCTGAGGTGGAGGTGGTGGTGGCGGTGGTGGAGGTGGTGGAGCCGGCATGCAACGACCAGAATATGTAATACATTGTTTATGCACTGCTAATCGACAAGTTTCACATCTATAGCCCTACAATTCATAAAAAATAGAAATTAATATCCAAAATTAGAAACTTGATAACAAAAGAAATAAAAAACTTACTTGAAAAATTCTCCCTTTAAGGAACTTGCCGCATCGTTCGCAGCTACGCGGATTATCGAATGTAGTGAGCTTAAACTTATGATTGGTATTGCGACAAGCGGCTGGCAAAAGATTATCCATAGCTTCCTGTAAGGATTTTATCCAGATTTGCTTTTGCTCTTCGGTTCGCGCATACAGAGTGTAAGCTTTGTAGCCCTTAGTATGCACGAGCAACCACTGATACGACCATCTGGAATCTCGTCCAAGCGTTTTTCTAGCCGTATGATCTTCTACTCGATATTCGTCTAGTCTTATAGTCTCTCTATAACAATAATGAATTCCCCTGCCGGCTTTGCAGACCAGCACTACCTGTTCGAAGAGAAAAGCATAGCGGGACTTTATTCGCTGATCACCGTGAGCTTTCACCTGAAAAGTAAAATTCCAATTTCCATTATAACATTATTAGTAAAGTAAACATTTTGAAATTGATTTCTTTACCTTTAATTCACCGTCTTTTATAAGCCTTCCGTAATCCTTCAACTGTATATCTTCCGACCTCTCCCAGTCTACTATAGAACGTTGAATGTCTTTGATAATATGAAGCGTATCGGAATCACGTTTAACTTCGTTGATAAATTGAGCTACGTCCACCATGACATCCCGAGCTAGGGTGAGCTGCCGTCGATCCTCGGCCCACTCTCGCGGCGTCTCTTCCACAAGTTTGTCCAATAACAAGTGATATTTTAGCACCCTTTGCATTGGAACGGACAAAATATCGCGCAATTTAAATTTTCCGTTATTGGCTTCTTGTTGGCACCTCTGGAATAGAAAATAATTTGATATCTTGATCTTTACGAGCTGTTTTTTTTAAATCGTTGTGAAAAGTGCGTGCTGAGACTCACGATCACTTCCTGATTGATAGCTTCGTTGCTGTTACAGACTTCGTGTAGCGTCTGCTGGGCGGTAGTGAGATTGGCACAGTAGTCACCGTAGATGAGGAACTTTTCCCGCCAGTCGAGGAAGACCTGAGCCAAAGCAGCTCCATCCCGAGCTTTGCGGAGCTGGCTGTGGAAGCCGGCGTGGATCTCGGCGAGGTCCTTGATACCAAAGAAGATCCGAACGGTCTCCTCGGGGCGTAGCTTGGCGGAAAGCGGCCGCGCAAAGTGCTTTAATAAACTGTTCAGAACCTCTGAATAGTTGCGCTCCGTTTCTACCAGCTCCTGGACGACGTAGTCGCGTTTCTCGCCGCCGGTCGCCGCCGCAGCCGCCGCACCCTGGAGTTTAGAAGTAATTTAGAAAAGGAGGTGCAAAATTTTGTATAAAAGGGTTGTTGAACGATTTTAGGTAGGGATGAAAAAATCTATTCTAAATATATTAAATTGAACAACACGTTTCGTTTCTTTACGATATCTATATATGTAAAAATGTGGTATTGTTTGGGCATGCTTTAAAAGAGAAGAGAGCAGTGAATCTTTTTACTTTTTATGAACAATTCAAATAATTTTCTTTATCGCTTACAACAAAGTTTTTTCTCATTGATGTATATTATCTTTTTGAATTTTTCGCAGAATCATAAATTTTATTATTTATGTTGCAATTATTCATATAACATATTAATAAAGCTTAATAAAGCTTATACATTAATAAAGCTTTTAGCAGGATTTAAATTTAAAATATGAAAAAATATTTCAGAATATATAAATTTGAATATTTTAACGTTAAAATTTATAATAGGTCAACCAGTTTCCACTTTTGTAAAAAAAAAAATCAAACTCGAACCATCAAATTTAAAAAAAAAAGTACAAAATTTTTAAGAAGCGTTAAATTAAATACTTAAAATTTTAAAATCTTCAAGCATAAAACGGGCTTTTAACGCTCTGAAAAATGAAGTAAAACAATAACCTCATTGCTTCCTCCTCGATCAATCCCTCAGCAATCTGAGATAACAAAAAAAGAACATCGCGATTCCCCCCAAAAGAAGCTCCACCGAGCAGAGCGCATACTAAGAAAAAAAGTCCAAGACTAAAAGCACAGAACATAAAGAATAAAACCTGTGAGGTCGGCAAAGGAGGTGGCAGATGCAAGTTACAGAGATCATGGTAGATTTCCTCGCTACGCTTCTGGCTGTAGAAGGCGCCGAAACCGTCCTCCTCGTTGACGGCGGAAGCGTCCTCGTCAGCGGCCTCGGCCGCAGCCTCCATCGCGGCTTCATCGCCCCGAACGTCACCTTCAAGCCTCCTAAACCGCCTCCGCCGACTCTCGTCCTCTCGCCTTTGCAGTGCACATAACGACATGAATAGCCATGCAGCGATAATTACTAGCCGCGCGCTTATTCCTTTCTAGATTCTTATGTATTTCATTTTTGTAAATTAACTATGTAGGCAGCGAAAATAATAATACAGGACGAGTTCGGAGACGTTTAATATCCAAGGTGCAAGGCAATAAGTAAGCAGGACAGTCATGTTTATGGAACAGAGTCGATCGTTGCTTGCTCTTGTTTTCTCTGCTTCGTGTTGCGCTTAAGAATATGGAGGCTTTGCATGCGGACACGGGCACCTTTCGCCGTTTTTCTTCGCAACATTTGCTTTAACTTTTATTTAATTTGATTATTTTATATCAAGTGCTTTGTGCTAAGACCAATAGTAAGTGATGAAAGGTGCTTTTCATGTCTGATTTTGAATAAATCTTAAATTTTTTAAATATTAACTATTTAATAAACCTATTATTTAAGGGCATACTTAAAAAAAAATATACAAAATATGAATAGTAACGACATTAAAATTTACGGCAGAATACAGGAATTCAAAAGCTATGCCTTATTTCTCAATAATAAAGTCACTCTTTAAAGCAATATAAATATTACAAAAACCAGTCAATGCTTTTTCTCATGTCTACAATATCACGGATACAACTGTTACGCCTAAAATACTTTATAAACTAGCAGCAACACGTAAACAATGCAAGGAGTGATATTTAACGCGTACCTCCTCCTCTGAGCAAGTGGACCAGCTGTGACGCGGAGCTGTCTGCGAAAAGCAGAGTAACTCGTGATAAACTTTCGTATCGCCTAGGTCAATTGCCCTAGGTTTTATCGTAAACGCTACCACTGGTGCCATGGAGCTAAATGTACCCAACACGATTCACATTTCATTCGTCAATTATTGCTGCTTTTTAGTTTATTTTTAGTAAAAAAATTTAGTGTAGTTAAAGGACATCTTCTATTGTGATACTTTGGAGAAATTAACAATATTGCTTATTTAGAAATTATGTGTAACCAGTTAGAGAGTCGTTGGACGCGAAGTAATGTTTAAAAAATGTCCTTTAAACAATATTTTGAATAACCTGTAATGTGAGTAGCTTACCCAACTCCGGCGCTCTGCAAATCTTTGTAAATATCTTCTTGAGATCGACCTCTTTTAACAGTGAAGCCACTAAAAAAAAAAAAATTGTTTTTAAAACTCCAATTCTAATAGAATTTCGAAAGATAAATAATTGTGCTACTCACTCTATACCCTTCTTTTTGAATCTAGGAGATTTGGATAGTGCAGACAATGTGCATAGAACTTTATGAAAGTTTGAAAGATCAAAAAGCATTGGAGGTTCAAAAAGATCTGATTCAGATAAACCAAACACATTTGTGCAGGCCGATAAAAATGCGTTAATGTTACGTAAACACAGAAATTGTGCCATTTGAGGTTTTTGATTGACATCTTTGCTGTCTATACACCCAGGTTCAACCGTGTTTAGTAGCTTGCAAAGAAGAACTCCGTCTCTCAAAATGTATGCCAGATCCACTGCTGTAGCTGTTGGCCAGTTGGCTTTGTGATCTGCTCGTAGTGCTTTGCATCTTATAAGCCAACTGGCACATTCTTGCCAACCATTTTTAATGGTCTCCGGTCCACCATCTGCTCCACTCATTTTGCATTGATTGTTATCAATCAATGACTTAATGGGCAAGAATAAGGCATCAAAAGCTTTGTTGACTGATAAGCAGATCTAATCATTTTTTTTGTACTAGATAGATTTTCATTGGTAACCTTTATGACCTGCAACATAAAAAAAATTTATTTATCCAAATGTTTACATATAAAAATACTGAAATTTAAAGTAACAGTAATGCAATGTAAAACTATAGTAATGCAATGTAAAATATGCAATGGGGATGCAAAAGGGAACCGCGTTTTTCAAATGGAAATTTCGGCTAAAGCCGCACCAAAAATCGGGACGAAATGAAGTCACTTTCGGTTTTTTCTATACGCATTTTATATGGAACTTCCCGGAAGCACGTTAGTGTCGGCCAAAAATTATTAGGGAATCGGATACGCGTAAAGTTTATTAACTTTATTATACCTATCTAATAATGTAACTGACTTTTACTTATTCTGGACGAAATAATAGCGATATGATTGCGATATATTATAATGGCTTTTTTTACCTTATTTAATTTATTTTCAAGTTTTTCAATAAAATATTGACATAAATAATTTAAAAGAAATAAAATAAACTTTGATTTTAATTATAATTTCAAGAACTGATGTTTATGTAGTTTTACACTGATTGAATGAAATTTTTAAAAGTCTAATTTTTATCTTGCATAAAAAATGAAAATTGAGATTATAAAATACTTATAGCACTTGTAAAACTTGAAATAACAGGAAAAACAACTTTCAAGTTATTTTTCCAAGTTTTCATATTGCAACAATTAAAATTTCAATCACCAGCGGTAAACTCAATTGATATCAAGGATAAGACGGCCGACTTCCTCTGAAAAGCAAAAAAGGCAGAGATACAAAACTGTTAGTACATACCAAGCAACACGTATACGCCCGCGAGCATAAAGGAGATTGTTGTTGGAAGAACGAACGTGCCGTTTCAACTTTTGGCTCCATAAACCTCGCCAAAGGGTTATGTGTATTGTAAATACGAGCTTTCGGTAGTCCCAGTCGCCTCCAGCTCTGCAGAAGTCCTCGGCGACCTCATCGCGTCTGTAAGAATCGGACGAAAAGTTCAATTCCCGCTCATCCCAGAGAGCGATCAATCTATGGCAGCATCCCATAGAGACGGGAGCGGACGAATGGAGCGAGCGTAGCTCGTATATACAATGGGACACGCACACATCCAGAGATGAGGCGTAGCTGCTGCTCGCTGTCCCTCGGTTTAATCTCCTGATAACTTGCGCTCACGTACCTTCGATATTTCCGGTTTTCACTTTTGTTCGTTGCTTCCGCCTGGATTCATGATCGGGCCTCTTATCGCACTGACACCGTTAGATGCATTGGGAATCCAGCCGCCGACAAGTGATTTCCGTGACTGTTGCTCCTCAGCTCGGGGGCTGGACTGACAACGCCATGTTGGATTTCAGCGTTCTGGATAACTGGGCTGCTACGCGCGCGCGCGCGCTGGAGTTATCTACTCGCGAATGCTACATTACCAACTGATGCAACGTTAATTTATGCGGGCGCTAGCATTATCTCGATCATCTGCACAGCTTTGAAATTTTTCAAGGACTGCAAGCTTTGGGTAAAAATATATTTTGGCAATTTTTGTATAATGTATAAATATTTATTTTTCATACTAATTTGTTTGTACAAAAATTATATATAATATATAAATCTTACAATTGTTAGATAGTCTTATAAAATTTGAATCAGTCAAAAAGTATGTCATTGCACTGCCATATTGCACTCTTTTAGCCAAACCAAGATTTTATTCTGTCAAAAAATCCTGGTTTTTTCTTTGGACAAGGTTCGACATCATCCACTGAGTTTTTGTAGTTTTTCCAAACTTCAGGTAAATTTAAACAAACAGTTCCACCACCTCTTTCAAATTGAGTTTCCTAGAATAATATTATTTAATGATTAGAGTGAAAAAAAATACTGAAACCAAAAAACAATTGATAAAAATATACACACAGCTCTATTGATATCTCCTACACAAACCCAAGAAGCTTTCTTCTTGTCATCCATAGATACAGCCCATTTAGAATGATCATGAGAACTTTTAAAGTGAACTTTAGCTACCTCTAAAGAGATAGATTCAATATTCATAACTCTGTAATTGAAAAACACATCTTTTAGATAGATTGCAAAGGCTAAAAAATATTTGAGAATCATTACATTATTTTTTACCTTGAACTATTACAATCAGATGGTAATCTACCACGACCATTAAGCCAAGTTTCTGCGTACAAATCAATGTTCAATTGCGGAGCAACAAAATCATCATACAAATCTGAAGTAATCATAAAAATCTATTAACAATTTAAAATTTGGATGCTTGCACTACAATAGTTGAACATGAATTTACATACCTTTAGCCCATTTACTACTTTTAGCAAATGAAGTAAATTCTACTCCACTTGATGAATAAATATTTACTTTATTATTAAAAGGTGCTTTCTTTATACGAGTTTGTTTTGCTGCATCTGCAAGAACTGTGTATTTATCAGCTAAATCTTTTGGCATATTTCTTCGATAAACAATAATTTGGTTGTACATCAACTGCTTTCCAATTGCATTAAAATTTGCTTCATTTGTAGATATACATAAAAAACTCTGTCCATTAACTTTTCCAGATGAAGGATACGCATATCCACCAATTGGTACAATGGACTTATCAATATTTTTCGAGTCATTTGAAATAGCATAATTTTTTGATCGATTGACTTCCTCTCCAGTATTTGGTTCTGGTGGAAAATTTGGTACACTGTGAATCAACCAAAATCCTTGGTTTTTATTAGCAATAAGACCTCCTTTTGTGTGTCCATTATTTAATCTGCTGGGTTGATTAGGTGGTTGGTCATTGTACAACAACCACATTAAATTTTGTGCATTTTTCTAAAAATAATAAAAAATTATTTTTTTACAATGCATTTATGAAATAAAATATATTTAATTCTTACATCATCATAAAATGGAGCAAGAGTATATCCAGGAATAGAGTCATTTTTACTGATATCCTTTTTTGATAAAGTCCATCCCTTTTCAAAACTTTTACTATCCATGTATAAATAAGCTACACCTTTTTGGATTAAAGGATTGTCACTGACTGATAGTTTTGGAAGTTTATACAAAACAAACCTATAATAATACAAAGAATATTTAGAATTTTATACATTAAATAAAGATGATAAAATAAATGTATAAATTACCAATCAACATCTTTATTTTCTTCTCCCTTACACTGCAATGAACTAACTTGGGACAAACCACTTAAAAAAATAACAGTAATGAACAAGTTAAAAAAAATAATTTGATCTTTTATTAAAATCATGGTATAAATGTTTCAATGTTCTAGGCTCTGAATGACTGATAATTATTGATTATAAATATTAAAAATGTATCAAAGTAAAACTTCTGAATGATAAAACGTTGACATTGATAATATACCGATCTGCATTGGTGTTTTAATTGATTGATTCATCTCTGCTTTGTCACACATTCTTTAACAATTAGCTGTTTTGACACATAGCAGATAAACAAAGCAGACCCAGTACTCTATGCAAGTTTGTAAAGTCAGCTGATCTATTGGCTAAGCATTGCGAAGTTTTGTTGATCATCAGCGCTACTTATCTGAACTAAAAAGAGTAGATTAGTGTCACAGTGGGAGTGTCTTGACGAATATTTTACGGATTGGCTGCGCCATATTGTACCGCACTCTTGGCTTGTTCGCGCGTTATTTTGAAAATATAGTTTATGCAGCTTAGAAACAGTACAGACAAAATAAAACGATGGTACTTATTGATTTTATTTTATTTAATGATATTAAATAAATAATGTGCATAAATTTTAAATCAATAGTGTTTCGTACTTCTTTCAGTGAGTTGGTTTCTACAACTTAATGAATTTAAAGTTATAAAGTCTGGTTGCACTGCTATTGATTGCAAAAGAATTTAAAAAATGATTTTTTAATCTCAATGTCTAACAAATGAAAACAAATGTATAACCTTTGACATTTTTTATGTACTGTATTATTGTAAAACGAACATCTATTTAGACTACAAAAACTCACTAGATTGTAATAAGCATCAATTTTTTAAAATAAATCTATATTAGATCAGTTCTGTAACAAGTGTCATAACAAAAAATATTGTAGTGCAAAGTCATCTAATAGACTAGTGATAGAAATAACAATGACCAACAAATGAAGTTATTAACCAAATAGACAGTGATATAAATTGTTTTAATTTAATTTTACTGACTGAGTAGATGCTTTAATAAAAGCTTTAAAAAACAGAATAATAAGAATGAGAAAATAATGAATATAACTTTTTATTCTAATTTCATCAGGAATTTTTTTTTTAATTATAAAAAAATAATTACAATTAAATTAAAAATAATATTTAAATTTTAGATGAACTACTCGATAAGTATAAAATTATTCAATATAATTAATTACACATTTCTAGAATAATTCTAAAACTATAAATTCGAACATCAAACATCCTCTCAACTCCGGTTTACAAATTTCATGATCATACACAACATCAAAAACAAACCCTCCGCGCAATTCACCCGACGGATCCGCCCGGCAATAATTTAAAAGCCGGCAAACGGCCGCCGTCTCCAGCTAATTTACTATTTACACGAGTATGATAAACGGATAAGCCCTCTCGCCCCTCTTTCCAAGCGTCTCTGCGCAGAGAGAGAGAGAGAGAGAGAGAGAGAGAGAGAGCGGCATTAGACGAAATCTCGCGGGTGCGAGTGTCGGAGCCGTAATATACATTCATGAGCTCGGAATCAAGGCGGCCGCCGCTCGGCCATTGTTCGCCTGCAAAATTTGCCACGCGGGCTACAATGGCTCGCGCACTTTGCTCGCGCGCGCCGAAAGCCCCGGTGATTTATTCCCCGAGCATAATTGCTCCCTCCTCCTCGCCCCCCTCCCCCTCCCGCCCCGGCTGACGTAAGTCCCCGGATTACGACCGAAATTCCGATGCGGACCCCCTTTGATGCCGGATCGACCGAGGATGATGGAGGGCATGAGGGTGGTGCGGCTTGCTCGCGGCTAATGGTCGGTGCTTCGGGCATGGAATAATTGAGGGTGTCTGGTTTCTGGGATGTGCGAGGGTCGAAAAAGATTTTTAGTTTTAATAGTCAAATTTTAGTGATCAAAAACAAAAGGAATCAATCGAATATTGGTACTGTAAAATTCTGCAAAATAGAAACGTTGTAATAAAGCTGAATTTATATGTGCATAAATCTAATCTACAATTTTATGGTATTAATGCAGTTTTCTCGAACACTTAACCGGATAGATAATCAAATTTTCGTGGATCGTTTTAGCTTTTAAAATCCATTTTCATTAAATTTTTCACCTCCCAAAAAATCCCCAGTTACATCGTAAAAATATTCCCCGAAAAAATACTTCAACCCGTCCCGTACGGAAAAGAGCGGCCAGTCAATATTTCCAGATCAATTTTTCATCCAAATCGAAAGCTGATGACGCTCCGATTCCTCTCGAAAAATACTAATGCTCCCACCCGAATCTCTCCTCCTCCTCCCCCTCCTTTTGCCCCGTTTCGGAGTCGGCACAAAGTTCGTTTCGTATTCGCGAATTCGGGCCCTAAAAGCGGCGTAAAAGCGCGCAGGTGCATATCCGCCCCCCCCCCCCCCCTCGCCTAAAAGAGAGAAAAAAAAGAGGCCGTGCGGGCGACAGCCGGTCGCGATATACGCGGGCGTGTCGGGTATAAGTAATCCACTATGCGCGCATGACACGTACGTCGGACGTGTGCACCGCCGCCGGCGCTCTGCAACGAAATAATAAAAAAGATTTTATTTTTCGTACGCGTCCGAGCATTTTTCGTGCAACCCAACGGCAGCCCCTCCCCCCCCCCCCCCCCCCCCCCCC